>JADRCD010234480.1:0-22500 GCA_019843815.1 Montemys delectorum
CACAGCATTTCATGTTTTCCAGTTCTAACACTCTTTCTACACCATTCTCTAGGATATACCCTGAACCTTTAAGGTTTATAGTCTTGTTTACTGTTGAGCACTCAGCCAGAGATTATTCTCAGCGCCTTGAGCAGCCATGTGCCTCTTTAATGTAAATCAAAGAGAGACTTGTGTCATTTAGGGTGAGAGCACTATTTTTCTATGGATGCAAACATAGGTATTTAGATGACAGTTTGATGCTGTGTTCATTTAAGTAAGAAGTTTGATACTAGGGCCAATGATTTCTCCAGCTATATATGTTTGGTGATATGTGGGCTCTCTTACATGGAGCTGAGTTCAAAACATAGAAGAGAGGATTACCACAATTATAGTTATATCACTATACACAAATGAACATATATTATTTGGTAAGTTGGTGTTGAAATTCATAGGGTGCACAGCTGGGTAAGACTATTGGTTTTTTTTTTCCCTCCTTAAGGCTTGTAATATCTTTTGACTATGGAATCTATATATCAAGAAAGAATTTTCTGGCTAGGTTTCAGTTTGTTTTCTTTTTCATCTTGTGATCAAGGTATATGATGTCTTCCATAATAGAACTTTATCATCTAGTTCTGACAGGCAAACAGGGCTGTATTGTTTTGGGGTCTCTGTGGCCTCCTTAAATTATAACCTATACAGGTATACCATACAAAAATTATCGATACTTTTGTTTACTAACCATGTTCTTGCCCTTCTATTTTACTTTTTTACCAATAGGGTTTAATTGGATAACAAAAGAGTATATTCACTTCTGGATTTTTCATACACCTTTCATTACATTAATTAACCCTCACCTCCAACAGTACTTTAATTTTCTACTCCCTTAAAACTTTTACCTCTATCTTAACTACATCTCAACAAAAATGTTAGTTAACTTTTCACTCTAATGAATTCTTTACTTTAAGGAGACTTAGCCCATCTTTCATGTAAGATGCTGAAATGTCCCATGCTCTGTCATGTACTACAGTTATGTTGTGTACATGATTTCTTACGCTCAGAGCTTCCTCAAGGGCAAGAAGTTCCTGGTTAGTTTGAAGACAGTGAGCTGTATGTTACTGAAGCTGGTATTATTGAGAGCCTCATCTACATCAAGCTTCTAGCCATGTCATTGGTTATAACATTGGAATTCAGAGTCCAGCAATCAGAGATGGAGACAACAGAGTGTGTTATGGTGTCTGTTCCTAGAGATAGCATCACAGGGAAACACTGTTGACTTTCAATTGATTTGCTGTTCTTATTAAAGTAATGTTCTTTTGTACATAGCATACTTACATAAAGAAATATTAACCTTTCAACACATTAAACATTTTTCCTTGTCAATGACAACAGGAACATAGAAAATAAAATCATCAGAGTAGAAGAGACCATTATAAAATCATATACAAGATAATAAGTGTTAGAACTTGTAAGGAATTCATACAACTCAGCATAAAATCTGCCTGTTATAACATGGACAATAGACTTGAATAGAAAGTTCTCCAAAGATGATACAGAAGTAGCCAGAAAATACACTGAAGGGTTTTAAATACAATTAATCATTAGAGAAATGCAAATAAAGGAAATAATGAAATATCACCTACACCCATTAAGATGGTCATGACCCTACTAAATAACCAGGCAGCAAATACTGACAGACTTGGCAATGGAGCCAAAGAACTGGATGTTGATGCACCACAAGTGGTAAACTGCAATGCTGTTATGAAATAAAAATACTGTGGATGTTCTCCACATAGTTAAAAACATAAATATTGCATAATCTGTGAATATCAGTTCTGGATATTCAAAGAAGACTTTTACAGAGAAGTGCACACACTTTTTCTTACTGAATATTACCTGAAATGATCATGAGGTGGAAGAAATCCATATATACATTGATGGATAAATTGAAAAAAGAAAAGTGTAGACTATACTTATACTGTAATATTAACTAGCATTCACAAAGAAATTATATGCTCTACAAAGATATAGAAGGAAAGAAACAAATGAAGAAACAAAGAAACAAACAGGAAACAGAAAGAAAGAGAGAAAGAATAAATGCTGAGATGTTATATAAGGTAAAACAAACTACTAACAAACTGATATACTCTATTATTCTTCTCACAGGAGACATCTGAAGCAAGGAAAATTGCAGAAGTATGCTTGTCAGTAATGTCCAACTGTAGTTTCCAGAAGAATTCTTTAATCTCTATTTTTTGAACATTGACTGCCTTATTCTGCTTTTATTAAGATATTCTGTTAGACATTTTTAATATAATTATTAAAACGTGATGTAATTGTTAGTCTGGGTCATCCACTTGATGGCATATATATTTACCTGGGTGATGTGCCTCTGGGCAAGCCTGTTGTATTTTCTTGTTTGCATAAATATACATTGAAAGTTCCATTTTAACTGTGGACAAGACAATTCGCTGCACTTGGGATCTTAGATTTCAAAGAGGGAGAAAAGGAGATGAGCTTTAGGATGAATACATAAATTGGTCTAATTTTGGATGGTGGTCATTATGTGATCAATTGTTTTATGCTCTTGATACTCTAATATCACCACTATTATGAAATATATCTTAGAGGACTGATCTATAACAACCCATTTATCCCATAAGTTGGTTTATAGAGTTTTTTGATCACAACAGAAAAGTAAACTAAGACATGTTGCTAACAGCCTTTGTCCCATCAATGCTCTTAATCATTTTGCTTAATGATTCCTGACACAAACTTTACTTGCCACAGAGTGCAATAGCTTTTATATGCTGCTAGAATTTTAAATAATATTTTGCTAAAGTGTTTTACAACCGTAAAAAAGGAAGATACTGGTCTGTAGTTTTTTGGCTTTATTTTTATTTCCCTATGCCTTTGCAGTGTTAGGTTCTAAGTGCAACACTGCCCTCACAGAGTTAGTGGATCAGTTGGGAAAGAGTGCAGATAATTTTATGTTGTTAGTGCTCCTTATTTCTGTTTGTGTGGGTCTAAATTAATAGTTCATGTTGTTTTTAATATGCAGTAATTGTTTATACCTTCTTATGTGGCTGTTTGCTAGTATATATATATACATATATATATACATATATATATGTATATATATATATATACGTTTATGTATGTGTGTATATACATATACACATATATATGTATATACATATATGTTTAGTTGTGTGTATATCTGTCACATGCACCATTTGTATACCTAAATTGGGTTTGTTGGGATATTCAACACATCACAACCATATATCCTTAAACATTTTTTTTAATATTCTTTTTTGCTGATCATATAATTCTCAACTGACATTATTTGATTCTTGCAGCCCTTTGAATATTCTGCATTGCTATCTTCTGACATACTTCTCTGTGTATGCTAACATGTATACATGTATACGTTCTGCTACTTAGTAGGTCAAGTCCTTCTGTAAGCAGCACACACCTTATTAATTTGAAGTGTAGTCATACACTATCCTGGAACGTACCAAGCGAGCACAGCTGCTGATCTTCTTATCTCCAATTACATAGAGGTGGAATTATAGTTTTATACCATCGCACCTTGGTTCCTCCACGTGTGTTCTGGAAATTGGACTTGAGTGGAAGCAAACACTTTACTGACTAAAGCTATTCTCAAGCCCACTTTGTTATTCCAGATGAGAGGCCACATACTCGCCTAATTGAAAGTTCCATGTGAATGACTGGCCTATTTTGCTTGTTGCCTCTCATTCTCATCTTTGCCCTTGACTTTTAACACATTGCTTATAATATACTACCCAGGACCAGACTCAGCTTGAAAAAGGGTCCTCAGGAATGGTGTTTGGGAGAGGTGGAAGAAATGACTTAAAGTCAATCACAGGGTCCAAGATGATAACTCTGTAGTCTGCTTAAAATGACTCTCTAGAGAGTTCTCTGCTCAAGATTGATCTAGATGGCCCTTGGGTTTTCCAAACAAGAACAGAAAACCTACTACAAAAACATTTAAAGGAGATGTAATAGCTCTTTAAATAGCTTTTTGGTTTTCCAAATAGCTTGACAAAACCTTGATAAAAAAATTCTAAAAGAACATGTTAGTTCTCTAAGCAATTCTCTCTTGGTAGATCACTAGCAGAATAAACCCCAGTCTTTTAAATGTTTATCAATTCAATTGTTTACCCAACTTCCCTTTTGATTGTCACATGAATCAGCATTTTTATGACCTTAGCACCAGATTGCTTTTGGTAAAATACCCATTTTAACTATGTTAACAGTACCAATCCATGACTTTTTTTTTTTTTTAATGTGTTGAATTCAAATTTATTTTATTTTATTTTTTTTATTAGATTTTTTTTATTTACAATATCTCCTTTTCCTAGGCTCCCCTCCACAAGAAAAAATAAAATGAAATAAAATAAGAAAAAAATAAAAATAAAAAAAAACCCCAAACTAAAACAATCCCCTGTTCCCTCCCCCTTCCCCTACACACCACCCTACCCTCTCCCACTTCCTGGCCCTGCCTTCCCCTACACTGGGGCATAGAACCTTCACAGGGTTGAGGTCCTCTCCTCCCATTGATGACTGACTTGGCCATCCTTTACTATACATAGGCTTCTGGAGCCATGAGTCCCCCCATGTGTACTCTTTGGCTTGAGTTTAGTCCCTGAGAACTCTGAGGGTACTAGTTAGTTCATATTGTTGTTCATGCTAAGGGGCTGCAAACCCTTCAGCTCCTTGGATCCTTTCTCTAGCTCCTTCACTGGGGAGCCTGTACTCAGTCCAATGGATGGCTATGAGCTTCTACTTCTGTATTAGTCGGGTACTGTCAGAGCCTCTCAGGAGACAGCTATCTGAGGCTCCTGTCAGCCAGCATTTGTTGTCATCCATGATAGTGTCTAGATTTGATGACTGAATATGGGTAGGATTCCCAGTTGGAGCAGTCTCTGAATTGTCCTTCCTTTAAACCTCTGCTCCATAGTTAGACTCTACAACTCCTTCCATGGGTATTTTGTTCCCCCTTTTAAGAAGGAATGAAGTATCCTCATTTTGGGCTTTCTTCTTCATTGCTGGTGGAATTGCAAGCTGGTACAACCACTCTGGAAATCAGTTTGGCGGTTTCTCCGGAAATTGGACATAGTACTACCAGAAGACCCAACTATACCACTCCTGGGCATATACCCAGAAGATGCTCCAACATGTAATAAGGACACATGCTCCACTGTGTTTTTAGCAGCCTTATTTATAATAGCCAGAAACTGGAAACAACCCAGATGTCCCTCAACAGAGGAATGGATACAGATCTAAACAATGGAGTACTACTCAGCTATTAAAAACAATGAATTTATGAAATTCTTAGGGAAATGGATGGACCTGGAGAACATCATCCTGAGTGAGGTAACCCAATCACAAAAGAACACACATGGTATGCACTCTCTGATAAGTGGATATTAGCCCAGAAGATCAGAATAAACAAAGTACAAACCACAAACCATAAGAAACTCAATCCATGACTTTTTAAAAATGACCTATCAAGTCTATTTTCAAGTGCCTTCCATCAAATTCTTCACTCCAATGTAGTAAGTAGTAGATGACTCTAGAATTTGCTTTTTAAAAATTATTTCAATGTCTTTATTGACACTAGTTAGTGATGTGATTCTGAATCGTCCTTTACTTGATAAAGCAGGTTTAGTGGTGTTTGAATCCTCATGGAGGAAACTGGAGAGTCTATCTGCTCTGATTTATCTGTGAATCTTCAAATGCCGTTTGTTTTGCCCTTATTATTCTTTTATGTTGTTCGCACATCCTCCTTTCTCTTTTTTGCCATGCTTGCCTTTATTTCTGTTCTTTGTTCTTTGTGTACTTGGTTTCAGTCATCATGCTAGCCTTGGAATCACTGGCTCACATAATGCTTCTGCCTTCACCTCCCAAATGACTGAGACTACGTATCGACTAGGTATGGCGGTCTTGCTTCACATTTCCTGCTTCCTTACAGAAACTAACAGTTCTTTTCTGAAAAGTGTACATTTTACATACTAAACTGTAGTCAGTCTGGCCCTATAGGAATCTGCTTCCACTGGGTTCATTGCTTGCTTGTGTCTATGCTTTGTGATTTTTCTAGACTATGTTAGTGAACTTTACATTCTAGTAGCACAGAGCTTCTGCTATTGTGTCTTAGAGGATACAACCTTCAGAATGAATGATCAGGTCTTTAAACTCTGTCTTTATATACCTTCTAAGCTTTGGGAGGTCTATCTCTGGTGGCATCACATCCAGTTACTGCTCACTAATTGGTAACTGATTGGTTTATTGTTACAACAGTGCTCTGGGGTTTAACTTTTTCCACAGTCTTCTCCAAAATAAGCATGTCCCCATTCACAGGGAAAGAATAAAAAAACTTGTTTTGTAACATCCTTTGAGGTTTGGTTGTTCTTTTTCTTTTCCTATTTTTTTTTCCCTTAAACTTAAGCATGATCTACTAATTTGTACTGTAGAGCTATCTCCTAAATGCTCTACAAGATCTCTATTGATTCAGACACTGCTGTAGGGCATGTTGCTTCTTCTATGCTTCAAATAAAGTCAATGTCTTTAAAGAAAAATATAACAACTGTAACAACTCTCTTTTAGCCAACATTATCCACTCTTTAGTCATTTTGCTACTAATTTAAAATGGAAGATATACAAAATAAATGGTACATTTTTCTTGGAATCATACCCATCTCCTAGAATAAGAATGGTGGTGTTTTTTTATGGTAATATTTTTCATCTGCTTTTACTAGCTGAGTTTCTAATATATAAGAAAACTATATGAAGGATAACTGAGCACCACTATGATTTGGCTCTCCATACCGGGGTTAGAGTTTCCATTCTAGCTATGGTAGACAGAAGGGGAAAAAAATGAACCTAAGAACCTTTGATATTCTTTCTTGGAAAAAAATAGATTTTGCAGCAGGAGAGTCTGGAGAGAAAGGATGAGCGATGTTTTAAAAAAAAAAAAAATCTTCCTTTCTCTGGGAGAATTCATCACATTAAACTGGAAGCAGCAAACTGAACCGTTTTTCTCTTTGTGACTGCATCTGACTGTGTTGTACCCTTGTCACATTGATAGCTGGAGAACAGGAGCCAGTCATGGATGAACTGACAGAGAATGAGTCTGCACAGACATTCCTGAATACATGTTTCTACATTAGATGCATGCCTTCAGGACATTTTCCAGAGACTTAAGAAGTTGCTTTTTATAATTTTCATAAGTTATGGTTGTTTTGCTGGAAGTCACGGTTGTTTCATTTTGTAAAAAAGGTCCAAGGAAATGGTCACACCACGATTCCTCGAGTGTTTCTTGCCCTCTGTACATTTTGTTCAGTTTGGCATGTTTCTCATAGAGCCTTTATGTATTTTCTAGGTCGTCCACTTGCACGTGTATTTTTAGAAGGCAGCTCTAATGACTCTGAGTTTTCTATACTTTTAAAAATGTTTATTTAATTAAAAATATATATACATTGCAATAAAAGTTAAATATATATATACAAAATGCAAGTATATATATATATATATATATATATATATATATATATATATATATATATTTTGTATCTCATGTTCTAGCTAAGCCTCTTCCATTTTACAAATTCCACTTTCACTTCTTGCTATCTTTCCTGGTCTGTGGCCTGTTTCTTTTCTCCATGGTTTTTTTTCTACTTATATAAGCCTACACATTTCAAAACAAGAATTTTTAAAAATACTTTCTCAATGAATTATAGCATACTTCCTTGGATTTTTTTTTTAGAAATTTAATTAATTTATTTATTTTCATTAATTTACATTTATTTATTAATTAGAGTGCCCTAAACTTTCAAATAATAGATGTAAACCTATGAGAGAATTGTAAGATTTACTCTCCAACCACATTCAGTGTTATTTCCATCCTATTATGTCTTACTCACTGTGTCTTAAGCCTCCTGCTACCTTCTTAATATTTGATTTCTTTTCACCTAGTTTGCATCAGTTTCTGGCAGTCAACTAATAGATGTAGTTTTATATAAAAGGAGAAAAATAGGAAAAATAATAACACTTTGTTTTATTCCAAAGCTTATGAGAATGTGTGACATATTTGGTTGACAATTTAAGCATCAACAACATATTAGTATTCACATAGACTCCAGAAAATAACTAGTTTTAGTGTACTAATGCAGGCAACCCTAGCCATTCCAAGATGCAGGTCAGGTGATTTAACTTAAAATATTTCTTCTCACAGTTCAGAGTACAGTTAGAGAATTTTTCTAAGTCAGGATTATGAAACCATCTATTTCCTGGATATTCTGAATTTTACGTTGAAAAAAAAACCAAATAACATCACCATTTTAGTCTCTTCTCCTACAAATCTATAGTGTTTAATCACAAGTCAGTTAATATCACCTTTTTCATTGTATACACAGGGACCATTCTATACAGCTTACAGTAAAGAAACATTGCAATCTGTAATGTCAAACCTAGCGTCATATTTCTTGGCTCTAATATCATTAGACAGTCATATATTATAGCTGTGACAGAAAGGCTATGACAGATGACACTTTGAGAGTGTTGGGAGAGAGAGCTCATAAAGCACTTAATCAGATGGTTGCGATGTCTAAAAGGATTAAAGTCAAGCAGAATCTGACTCACAAAAATATGTTTCCTATTATTTTGTTAAAGCTGACAAAGAAATATTATCTATATTAAATACACGTATGAGTGTTTAATCCCTATTACTCTTAAATGCAAACTTCAGAGGAACAAGCAAATATCATTTCCATATTTGTATTACAAATATATTATATATTTTCTATCCTTTTGTAGTCTTAAAGTATATTTATGCAACATACATTTATGGATATTATGCACACTAAAGGAATTAAGGGAAGAAAGAGAGAAAAGTAGTTGAGGGAAAAAATTAAAGAATGGAGAGATGCAGGGACTGAGAGAAGGTGATAGAAAAAGAAAGGAGAAAAGTGGAAGGGTGAAGTAAGACATTACTGTGTGGAGTATCTTTGATACTTTCCTAACGCAGAAAGGTTCTTATTCAAACTCAAATATTTATAAATTGCAAATGAAAATCAATAACTGGTAAGCCAAAGATATCCCCCATTAATATCTCATTCTTGATTTCCAAGTAGACAAAAATATCAGGTCTTCAACATTGTCTCAAATTTTGTATTAAAAAATATGACCCTCTGTGATCAGACTCTGTATTCCCATTACTGAAATGAAGACACATCTACGTACTCACATGCTCACATATACACAGACACATCAGATATATCACACACAAACACACAGACAGACAAACACACACACATGCATACACACACATATGAAGAGAGAGAAAGAGAGAGACAGAAACAGAGAGACAGAGACAAAGACGGAGATAGAGACAGAGATATATACTCATAACTTAGGTAAAATGGAAGCCTACCCTGTCCACAAACTTAGGTGCTTTAGTCAATGCTGAAATGTTTCAATATACATCAGGAAAATTAATTTTTAATAATTAACATCTTAACTTTCATATCTGTACTCCATTGATCTCTATCAACTATACTGTATTTGTCCAAACTTGAGCAAAAATAGTAATTATAATGTTTAGTTAAAGCAAACATGGAAACTGCTGAAGTGGAGAAGACATGGTAAGTATAGATTCAGTGTTTAATAGAGTATAGAGTATCAAAATGATCCTATTTTATATAATAAAATATGACCTTTCCAAAGCACATTTATAGTTTTCAAATACCCATCAATCTTTGGCTCAAAGGATTACAAGAAAATCTTAATTTATCTTGACTGTGATCCTAGCTGTCACAGACTCTCAAAGGCTCTTTTGTAGTGTTACTGAAACATGTAAATTGCTCAGCTACTGGGGACATCTTGAGGTAATGGACCTAATATCTCCATGTGTACATAACACTTATAAAAAAAATAAGCTAAACAAAAAGCATCTTGAAAAAGAATTGATATATATTGTATCTGCTCTTTCAAATTGTGATTCTAAACAAAGTCTCTGAAATTTATGTTGCCCTTACATGCATGAAATTTTGAAGTATGAAAAAAGTAACTTTTATATTTGTGATGTACTTATATCAAAGTAACATAAGAAAAATCATTGATTTGAGAATAATATTAAATTTAAGATGCATCATGTTACCACATCACAATTGTCCATTTCCTTGTGTGATAGATTACTCACACTGGAAATAACATTTAGAAACTGAGGTTTGAATGTCAATAAACAGTTCGTGCCTCTTAGGTTTAAGGACTTTTAGGAATTGTTTTAACTCATGTTTATAAAGGAATTTAGAGGTCTTTCCCATGCTTTGAACTTTATCTCAATCTGATATTTGAGATAATTACTTCATTTGTTTACCTAAACCATTCATCCAAGAATTTGAAGACATACTTCTGTTTTATTTCATTATAATTTCAAATTAAGCTTTTGGATCTATTAGCATATGTATTCTATATTTTATGTACAATTAAGTAAAAATGACTGTACATGATGATTAGGCATGTACCAGAAAGAACTAAATTTGCATTGCATAAAAGAGAATGCTCGACAACTTAAAAGAGAATGTTGTGTCTAAAAATAAAACTGACCATTGATAATATTTCAATTTTGTATTTTTCATTTCTTACTGCATGCATACAAATATGTATCTATATATTTAGTAGGTATACACACATACATGCACATATATAAGTTTATGCATGACTGGGATTCTTTGACAGTTATTTACAATGTAAACAACACTGCATATACAGTTGTTTATCCCATCTTAAATCCCCAAAAGAGAGCAAATGATAGTATGCTATCAATCGGCACAGAAAACTAAAACGCAAACCCATGTATTTTAATTTCATGAAAAAGCTCATTAGTCAGCAAATATATCCAGTGTGTAATATAAAATTTACAGTTATTTGTTTTAGTATTAAATAATTAACCAAAGATAGAATTCTAGATACCTGCTAGCAGTAACATTTGATTTTGTATTAACACATTGGTAGATTTAGTTGCTGTAATTATTTTATAAATGTTTGCATCAATGTCATTTTCTTCTTATATAAATGGTTTAATTCTATTAATTTCTATGAGGGAATAGTCTTGTAAAGATTTAGAAGATGGCTCAGTAAATCAAGCACAAAGCCTAATGATTTGAATTCAGATTTCCAGATCCAATAACAAATGTATACAGGGACATCTGGGTTGTTTCCAGCTTCTGGATATTATAAACAAGGCTGCTATGAACATAATGGCATGGGTCTTTTTTATATGTTGGAGCATCTTTTGGGGTATATGTCCAGGAGTGGTTTAGCTGGGTCCTTGGATAGAACTATTTCCGATTTTCTGAGGAACCACCAGACTGTTTTCCAGAGTGGTTGTACCACTAGCAATGGAGGATTGTTCCTCTTTCTCCACATCCTCACCAGCATCTGCTGTCATCTGAGTTTTTCATCTTAGCCATTTCTGACTGGTGCAAGGTGGAATATCAGGGTCATTTTGAATTGCATTGCCTGAATTGAATTGAATTGCATTTTCCTGATTAATAAGGTTGTTGAACATTTCTTCAAATGCTTCTCATATATTAGATATTCTTCATTTGAGAATTCTTTGTTTAGGTCTGTATACACATGGAGGGACCCATGGCTCCAGCTACATATGTAGCAGAGGATTGTTTTATCTGGCATCAATGGCAGGGGAGCCTCTTGGGCCTGTGGAGGATCCGTGACCCAGCTTAGGGAAATGCTAGGACACAGAGACAGGAGGGGTTGGGTGGGCTGGCACCCTCATAGAGGCAAGGGAAGAGGGAATAGGGGTTTGTGGAGGGGAAACTGGGAAGGGGGATAACATTTGAAATGCAAATAAATAAAATAACCAATTAAAAAAAGGAAAAATGCACATAGTAGAATATGTGTTTGTTATCCCATTACACAAATTCAAAATATGAGCCAAGACTAATGAATCTCTAGAAGTGTTTCTCTAGCTATGGATCTCAACCCCTATAACAGTAACATATGAGATATTTATATTACAATTCATAACAGTAGTAACATTACAGTTATGAAGTAACAATAATATAATTTTATTCTTGAGTCACTACAACATAAGATACTATGCTTATATTAAATGTTTACCACTGCTATAGAAAGGGAAGGCCAACCAGTTTGGCCTATACAGTGACAAGGAGATCCTGTCATAAATAAGATGGAAAGGCAAGGATCAACACATGTGTTATAGCATATGCATATCTGATCACCCCTTCCCTTCCCACATACACACACACACACACACACACACACACAAACACACACACAGACAGACACACACCCATACATATACCTATTAATCACAAGTAAATGCATGAATAGGAAAAACTGATATTTTAGATACTATAATAACTTCTGTAAGTGGTCAAACCATGCTTATAACTGAAGGATGCTGCCTATGTGTCATCACATACTTGATGATCCCTGACTCAGAGGGAAATTTTCCTACAAAGTCTCACTCTGTAAGCTCACTGTACCACTTCATGGATACTTAACATTTACTACTTCATTTCTGAATGCCTATTTAAATAGCATAGAGACCTTGATGATAAAGATATCATCTGTTCAATAATGTTTACTTCATCTCTGACATGATCCAGACATTGAGAGGCCATTTGAAAAGAAGGATAAATCAAAATTTCTTGGGAAAAAAAATTAAAAGGGAACAAACAATCCTGCAAAGTATTACAGTGATATCTAAATAAATGGGAGGGATTTGTGCAAACTTGCTTGTCATGATTGTTCCTTTAAAAGAGAAATACATCCTGGAGATTCTCCTGATAATTCTCATAATTGCTTAACTTTTTCCTGGCTTTAGTCTGGCTGTCTTCCAACTAATTGTATTTACTGTGTCCTGAATAATCTCTTTTAAAGATAACTTAAAATTTTCTCTCTCTGTTTACACTTGAATGGTTCACTAATGCTTAAAATTGAAGGTCTGTAACAGTAAACACCACCTAGGTTTCTGTTATCTGCTTTTCATGTGCATTATGTATAAATAAAAACACTCCAGGATAAACTCCTCTCCATCTTCCTTGCTTATCCCCTCGCTGATACATTTTGACCTTTCTTAGTCTAATTCTTCACTGTTTTCCATTGCTGAAGAGCACCCTTCTCTTCCTAAAATCCTGAGAGCCTACTGCTCTGCGTTCTGTGTAGCATCTATGACTGTCCCCAAGTCTTTGTGTTGGAAAAATGAATTTATTTTGCAAAAAGTAGTTTTAGAAATACCAATTACAACCTATCTTTGAATTTTACACACTTGGTTGAAAATTACGCTATCAATGAGGCTAATTACCCAGAAAAGTGAGTCCCAATTTCCCGGTGGCATGTACCTTGCTCAATTCTTTGTTGAAGACACAATGACTCTGGGTGGTATAAGAAAACCTAGATTCCCCTTCTGGAAATGTCTGCACTTCACTGGAAACTTCAGTGCCTTCTGAGCTGTGTTGTTAAGATGACATCAGCGGAAGATCCAGCCCAAACACCATCTTGACAGAAGCTGACAAGAAAAGAAGTGTTTATTCTGATTTTATATCTTCTTCATGCCCGTTCTCTGGCTTGCTGTGGGCTCATGAGAGGAAAGGGAGAGAACAGCCACTGTTCTGTAGACCAGGCTATGCCTTGAACCTGGAGAACACTCAGAGTCCTGACTAGACATTCAGCCCTAGCCATGTGTTTGATCATACTTGCCTGAAGAGTTGGTAAAAGAGGCCTTGGTACTCCCCACAGTCCTCCCTATCCTCAGAATGCTCCCAATTTAGATGGTCATGGTGTGGAAATAGAATTTCCTTTGGGCAAGGTCCCTAGCCATCTTAGTGCAGCATGCACTTTGGCACTCTGAATGATGGTTATGTAGATAAACTGTCCAGTCTACTGTCAGAGCACAGATATGCAGGCTGTGCAAATCTGTGACATTCACAGACAGCAGCAGGTTCTTCATGGAGGAGAAGACTTCAATAGTGTGTTTTCCTTTAATAAGCACCAAGATCTCATCTTTCAGGAAAATTAACATTTCTTTCAACATAAAGATATACAGAATAAAAGTATAGATGGGATGCACCCAGGATTGAAATATAGGATACAGGCCATGACTGTGATGCTCACATTCTGCACAAGGTCTCCAACCATAACTGGGGGGCAGCTCATTCACTGATATTTTCCTGTTGCTAGCTGTTGTCATCATGGCTATGCCCATGCCTATGCCTATTCCCACTGTTGAGACTGATGAAGACTTTACCCCATTATGATGACCACAGTATGGTCAAGATGTCCTTATTCTCAGAATTACAGAAACAAACTGGTACATCGCCAAGTTCAGGAGCATTAGTCACTACCCAGATGGACACAGCAACAAAGCTCACAGATCTCAGTTCACTAACAGCTATAGTTCATGGTCTTGGTGGCTGATTGTGAAGACAACTTAGGGAGAAGAGGCCAAGGAATATTCTACTGGTGGCAATCATCATTCATGAAGGACAAGTTTTGTACCCATCTAAGACTTCCTGGATCATGAACATAGGCAGATGAGAGCTGGGCCTGGCCCACTGTGTTTTGGGGTCAGGGTGACTGCAAGAATCTCTCTGGGTATGACAATAATGCTTGCTCTGTACATCTGTCTCAACAGCCTACAGGTCCCCTTGAGGGGCACCGCAGCCTCACTTTTCCACAGAGCTACAAATATGACTGGATTCATGAGCATGTTACCCTGAAGGTTCTCTGTATCCATGGTCTCCATGCTGCCTCACCTAGTATGATTTCTAAGATGAAAATAGTGCCTGGTTCCCTGTGATCAGGACTCTTACATAACTGTCATTGTAATAGAAATTTTATAGCAAAAATATCACGGAAGAATTTTTCTTGTAATTTAAAATTTTTGAGATCATTGTATTATATTTGTTAGTGTATATTAAGTGTATAGAACAATGACTTCACTGTGACATATTTTATATATGCATAAAATATTTTTATTATATATTTTCTTTATTTACATTTCAAATGATATCTCATTTTCTAGTTTCCCCTCCAAAAAAAAAAAAAAAAAAAAAAAATCCCTGTTCCCATTGCCTTTCCCCCTGCTCAACAACCCACCCTCTCTCATTTCCTGGCCCTGGCATTCCCCTACATTGAAGCATAGAACCTTTATAGAACCAAGGGCCTCTCCTCCTGTTGATGACTGACTAAGCCATCTTCTGCTATACATATGCTGCTGGAGCCATGAGTCCCACCATGTGTACTCTTTGGTTGGTGGTTTAGTCCCTGGGAGCTCTGAGGGTACTAGTTACTTCATATTGTTGTTCGTCTTAAGCGGCTACAAACCCTTCAGCCCCTTGGGTCCTTTGTTTAGCTTCTTCATTGGGAACCCTGTGCTTAGTCCAATGGATGGCTGTGAGCCTCCACTTCTGTATTAGTCGGGCACTGTCAGAGCCTCTCAGGAGACCAGCTATATCAGGCTTCTGTCAGCCAGGACTTGCTGGCATCCACAATAGTTTCTGGGTTTGGTAACTGAATATGGGAAGGATTCCCAGGTGAGGCAGTCTCTGGATTGACTTCCTTCAGTCTCTGCTGCATACTTTGTCTCCCTTCTAAGAAGGATCGAAGTATCCACAATTTGGTTTTCCTTCTTCTTGAGTTTCTTGTGGTTTGTGGATTGTATCTTGAGTATTCTGGGCTTTTAGGTTAATATCCACTCATCAGTGAGTGCATGCCATGTGTGTTCTTTTGTGATTGGGTTACCTCACTCAGGATGATATCCTCCAGATCCATCCATTTCCCTAAAAATTCATAAATTCACTATTTTTAATAGCTGAGTAGTACTCCATTGTGTAAATATACCGTATTTTCTGTGTCTATTCCTCTGTTGAGGGATATCTGGGTTCTTTCTAGCTTCTGGCTATTATAAATAAAGCTGCTATGAAGATAGTGGAGCATTTGTCCTTATTACATGTTGGAGTGTCTTCTGGCTATATGCCCAGGAGTGGCATAACTGGGTCCACATGTAGTACTATGTCCAATTTCTTGAGGAACCAACAAACTGATTTCCAGAGTGGTTATACCAGGTTGCAATCCCACCAGCAATGAAGGAGTGTTCCTCTTTTTCCACAATCTTGCCAGCATCTACTGTCACCTGAGTTTGTGATCTCAGCCATTCTGAGTGGTGTGAGGTGAAATCTGAGAGTTGTTTTGATTTGCATTTCCCTGATGATTAGGGATGTTAAACATTTCTTTAGGTGCTTCTCAGCCATTTGGTATTCCTCAGTTGAGAATTCTTTGTTTAGCACTATATCCTACGTTTTCATAGGGTTATTTGTTACTCTGGAGTCTAACTTCTTGAGTTCATTATATATATTGAATATTAGCCCTCTATCGGATATGGGATGGGTAAAGATCTTTTCCCAGTCTGTTGGTTGCCGTTTGTCCTATTGATCTCCTTTTGTTGTCTAATTGCTCTGGCTAGGACTTCAAGTACAATATAGAATAGGTAGGGAAAGAGTGGGCAGCCTTGTCTAGTCCCCTTGTTTAGTGAGATTCATGCATAAAATCTTAATTGATCACTTTTATTCCCAACTATCCTCAATTTCGCAGAGATAGTTTCTCTGATCCCGTCCTCTTCTCTAACAGAGCCCTCCAATTTCACATCTTTCTTAGAAATGATGATCTCTGCTTATACACACATTGCTAAAAATCATGATGCTGTTATTACTACAAAAATTCGTACATATTAAAACACACATATAATATATGCTAACCTCACATTTATATGCAGCTGTAATGATTCTATATTTTGTCTAATATGAATATTGTCATGATAAAAGTATATGGGAAACTTTATAATGTATTCTTACTTTGATTATTAGGGTATGCACTTAAGAGAGGTATAGCTAGATCACTTGGTACTTCTATTTTTTATTATTTTTAGGACTATTTTCATTGTAATTGTGGTAATTTGTCTTCCTAATAATAGCGTATAAGATTTCTTTTCTCTGGCCCTTTTCTAGTTTTCATTCAGTTGGTTGGTTTGTTTGATTGATTTTGTTGTTGCTGTTCTTCTTTTATCGATAAAAATAACTGTTATGTCTGGCTTGTGATGGAATTTCACTGTAGTTTTGATTTACAATTTTTGTTCATGGCTAAAAACCATAAACGTGTTTTATGTATTCATTGGCTATATTCCCTTAATCTTTTGAAGTGTTTGTTCATTTCACTTGCCTATTTACTGATCAAATCATGTCTCATTTCGGTGTTAATGTTTTGAATCACTGATGTGTTCTGGATTCACTGTTGGATGAATAAACACCGAACGTTTTGTCCACTCATAGGATGTCTCCAATACCACAATCATTTCTTTTGCTGTGAAGAAAGGACAATAAATTATATCACAGAACTGTAGTAATGAAAACAATAAGGTGCTGGCACCGAAACAAACATAAAGGCCATAAGAGATCCAGAAATAATCTCATGCTGCCACCATCATCTGATTCTAAACCAACAGGTCAAAAGGATACCATGCTAAAAAAGCAGTGTTAACAAGTGCTGCCTGGAAAGATGGGAGGGCATACACGCGAGAACCCCGTCTGTGACTGTACAAAATTCAGGCAAGAATGCGTGGGAACACCCGAGCTAAGGACTAGAATTTTGGCATCACTAGAACAAAGCCCAAGTGGGTTGCTTTCGGGTCTAGGTCTGAGTAGGAGGGGTAGCGCAGAGTGCTTTATATAAGCCTCATTCTCACTATATCACGAACAACTGCAGGCACCAAAATAACTGAATTTTATTATGACTTTCAAATTTCTGTTTTCTTGTGAGACTCTACATTGTGGATTATTTGACATCACCTGTCCCTCATCTAGAAACTCTTAAATTTATTTTAATCATACTCAGAAGCACTTTGTAGCATTTTGATATATTAATTACTTTTTCCTTCAAAAATATGAACACCATTCCTTCTAGAAAAAAAATGTTGTTAAGTAAGTTATTCTTCACATGTTTTCTTATGTCATTATTTTTGCATGTGTCGGAGTCATATGCAAGTGTGTGCATGAGTGTATGTATATGTGTATAATTCAGAGGATAAGCTCAAGATCCATCTACCTATTTTTTTCTTGATTGTTTGTTTGGATGTTTGGTTGGTTTTTGGTTGGTGGGCTGGATTTTTTTTTTTTTTTTTGAGATGGGATCTCTCAGTAGGACCTGGGGTCATGGGCTGCTCAGTAAAAGAGTTTCAGGGATCCTTCTATTGCTACCTCTCCAGCATTGGGGTTACCGCATGGTCTTTGTGTTTAGGTACTGATGATGAAATGCAGGTACCCTTACTTGCACAGCAAGCATTTGAATGAGTTATTGTCCCAGCCTATCCTTTTATTACTTTTTTTCAGGAACATAATGGGTTTTCATTTTATTTTTTTCATTCTAGATACATATCTGATCGCGAAGTTGAAATTGAATTTTTCATCATATGTGAAAACAGCCCTATTTTATTGTTTGTCTATTCCATTTTCTTTTATTTTGTGTGGTTTTGGGTGTGTGAGGGTAGGGTTGAAAGGAGGCATACATATGACGCGGGGCTAGGACAGAAAACTACTTAAAATTCAATTTTTTTTCCTTCAACCTTTTAGAAACTGGACACTGTACTTAGGTTCTCAGACTGGATGATGGGTGTCTTTACCTGCTGAACCGTCTCACAAGCCTCTCTAGAGCAGTCTCAAAATCACCACAGAACGCACACATCATATTTTTAAAAAATTGAACTATATTCAAAGATATTAAACTGCTCAATACTATATTTTGCTACATTTACTGTTAGGTTTACATTACATTAAGAGGAAATGTACTTATTTCATTGTCTTTAAAAGTACATTTATGTTTTTTATGATGATTTTTTCTAAGCTGTGAACAATAACACAGCTTCAATTGTTAAGCTCTGCTACCAATATTTTCTAGCAGCTATTCAGAATTGTTATCTGATAAAATATCTATAAAAATATAAAAGGAATTAAGATGCTAATTCACATGGATTCGTTTTCAATCAGAACAGTTTGTTGGAGAATTCTTGTCATGGCATCAGGGCAGAACGGAGGACTCACTGCCATGCTTCAGGACACACAGGCTGAAGGAGAGCTTTCTGTGCTGTTCTTCCCCCGCACCCCCCACCCTGGCAGCATCCAGACTCAGTGGTGTAATCCTGTAGATGACTAACTTCCATTGTGCAAAGAACTTAATTACATACTGTGGTTCAGCTCCTACTTTGCCAGGCAGTCGCTCAGCCATAAAAGAATGCTGTAGAAAGTAAGTGGGGAAATGCAAAAGAAATTGAAAGCACATGATCGCAGTGAGGAGGCAAATAAGTACTTTTCAAAGAAAAGCCAGAATTCTTTAACTGGGAGCTGGATTACACTCCTAAAACAAAGACAAGCTGGCATCTAAAGGGAAATATTTTGTAATTTCCCTGAGTGAGCAACATTGTAAAGTTACTTGAGCTATTTTTACAGTCTTGACTACTGGTCACATGGTGAAATTCATAGAGAAAACTGAAAAGGTTTTTAAGGCCATAAATTTTTGACAATGAATAATGATGCTTTTTAGAGGAATGCTCAGTGTATCTTTTATGGTGAGGTGATTGATTTAATCTTTGATTTATAATTGTAAGTAACTGAACAGGGAAGACAGGTCCTTACGACAGTGTATGAAGTCTAGGTAGGTTGAAGTTTTGGGATAACTTTCTCCAACATACAGAAGCCCAAGTCTGGTTTATAATACCAAGACACGATCTTTGAAATATTAAGAGCTCTGCCTGTGAAAGCACCAACTTAAAGCCTGTATCTATAAATGAAAATGCTTAATTTCACTAACAGTATTGAAGCCCAACCTACACTCCCTGGTAATGAAGACCTACCTAGTGGCAGCAATGCAATGCACCCCAAATTAACTGGCACTCACTCATTTGTTTTTATATATATGTATGTATATATACATACATATATATACACACATATATATGTATATGTGTGTATGTGTAACATATGTCAGCGCAATTCTATTTCAGATGCTAATTCCTGCAAATTTTACTTTAAAATTACTTTGAAGTTACTTTAAACTCTGTTGTAATTGTATTTTTAAATTTACTTTTAAATAAGCTATATTATTTTCAGAAGAAAGGGAAAAACTGAATTGCATATTTTTCGATGTTATCACATGGTGTGATGGTTGAAAAGTACTATGAGACAGACAAACATGACATGACACACTAACAATGTAAGACAATGGCAGAGAACACAGGGAAGACGCTGTCATGTCAGTCAAACCTGTCTGGGCTTGAGTTCCAATTCTGTGTCCTGCTTGAGTGGACTTCCGGCTGTAGCTCCTATCAAAGTTCCCTTTGATGTATGAACCTATGATCACACAGCACAGATCATGACAGCACAAATTGCAGGGCTGAGAGGAACATTTCCTGAAGTTATGTATATACATGATTAATATATGACAGAGCTCTGCAAATGTGGGCTGAAGTTTGAAACAATATTTGGATAATGGTGGTGTGTACTTTCTGCAATGTTATCTTGGTTGTGACTGAAGTCCTACAGAGAAGAGGGCCTCTGCTTTCATTCTTGTGTGCATTATAGCCACTTCCAGAATCAAATACCTCCTCCAGGATCTTGAACTCCCTTATGTTATCAATGAATGTACACACTTAGCTATAAGTGTGAAGTTCTTGTGAGAGTTTATCCTGGTAAACTGTAAGGGATCTTGTTTATGATGCCATTTCTTTGTAAAGTTTTAAAAGCTCTTTAGGTGAATGGGAATGCTTTGCGTGTTCAAGGATGGTGAATGTGACATCTTAAAACTAGTGAGTCAAAGATTGTGTGGGAGTGTTTGCCACACCTAAGCCAGAGTAATGGAGTTTTAGTAATGAAAACAGGAGACTGGAACCCATGCAGGACTGAGGTACACAAATAAAAAAGAAATAAGCAAAAAGCAAAAATGGCATGTGTAAGAACACTCTGCTAGCAATCTAAGTGCTGGGAAACTGGTAGAATATAATTATTCTGATGAGGTAATAGCTTACAAAGGGTAAAGATTTATTTTTTCCTATCTGATAAAATGGGACAAAACAATGGCATACGTGAAGATGAGTAATTTAAACTAACGAGGAGTAACTTCCCTAGCTGTAGAGATTTTCACTGAGAAGCATCAATGAGAGTGATAAAGGCATTACTCTTAAAGGCTTTGACTCTGTGTGTGTGTGTGTGTGTGTGTGTGTGTGTGTGTGTGTGTGTGTGTTTGCGCGTGCGTGAGGGTGCACATGCATGACTACGTGCATGTGTGTATGTGTGTGTGTAAGAATAAACTTGCAGGATTTGATTCTCTCTTTATACCATGTGAGTAGTGAGAATTAAAGTTTTACAATAAACACCTTGACATGGTAGGCTGCTTTGTCTCTCTTAAAGAACTTAAAAGTAAAAATACATATAAGAAGAACCAGGACTGGAGAAATATTCCATGATTGAGGATACTTTCTGTTCTCCTAGAGTTTCAGCACCCAAATCATGTGGCTTACAACTTCCTATGGATGTGGCTCAAGGGATCTGATGTGTTCTTCTGGCTTCTTCAGTAACTTACTTACACACTGGGCCCGCACAAACACACACACACACACACACACACACACACACACACACACACACACACAAAGTGGGGAGAGACGAGAGAGAGAGAGAGAGAGAGAGAGAGAGAGAGAGAGAGAGAGAGAGACAGAGACAGAGACAGAGACAGAGACAGAGACAGAGAAACACAGAAACAGAGAAAAAGATCATATTTACAAGATAACAACATGATAATTCATTGTAGACTTATTGAAATTGAAAATAACAATATTTATTTTAACCTACCTCTTAGACATACAGGGAAGCAGCCACAGAAAATGTCTCTTAATATGTCAATATTATCCTTGAAAGAATTTTACAGAAGGATACAAAACTGGCTTTTGAAACAAACAAACAAACAAAAAGAACAGGAAGAGAGGAAGTTTGTTGCTCTACTGAAGACCCGATTGCTGTGAAACAAACAGATGAGAGCAGACTCCCCAGGGAAGCGTTCCCACTCATCATCTAATCAGATCAGCAGCATAAGTAGGTCACAACAATCCTCAGGATACTTGCCCTCTGTAATATCTGACCTAGAATAATCCTTTTGTGTATGTGCTGGGGATGGTAATGGTTTCAGAGCCAGAGCTCCCCACTGCTGAGTATATCAAATGGAGATTGAGAGTGAATGAACACGTTAATATTAAGTACCTAATATAACCAGAGGAAACACCTATATAGTGGATGAGATTGGATTCTTTTAACCTGCCTTGAATAATTCCAGTTGAGACATTAGTTTGTCCGTCAAATATTTTATGGCAGTCACAATAAATGAGTACAAAATAGTTTGGTGCCTATCAACGAT
>JADRCD010234480.1:27500-43700 GCA_019843815.1 Montemys delectorum
AGGGCTCTTGGTGGTGATAAATGCAGAAACCCAAAACTGGTCCAAGTGCAGAGAACAAGTAATTGTAGAGTGCTGGGTTTTTAAAAGAGAGCCATGGCCCTTCATCTAAGAAATTAAACAGCAAGGTTAAATAGATATGAAATGAAAAAAATAAAAGTCCTCTGGCTATGGCACAGCCTTTGCAATCTTGAATTCATAACAGCTATGGTTATCTACAGAAGACTGGAACAAAATTGGGCATGCCAATATTTCATAAGGAGCCAAAGGTTCCATGAGGCTTCACCCACACAAGAGATTATTGGCAAATGATGGTTGCTTAGCCAGGATACATCATTTTCCTCTGTGGCATAACCATGATATGCTGTCATTATTGCATCAGATCACCTTTCACCTTCACCCAGGTCATATTCACTTAGAACCATTCAGAAAAAGCAGGCTTGGAACTAAGAGAGGGATTGTTGAGAAAAGAGTTCTAATGTGAGAGAGAGAGGAGTAGGAGGGAGAGGAGAGAAGGGTGAAAATGACTGAAGTACATTACATAAATGTATGAAACCATCAACCAATAAAATGAGTATAGAAAAAGAAATAGTATTGGTTTCTGAATACATTTGCATATGCAAAAATATAGCATATAAGTAAAAAGGAATGCACAGAGATGACATGGTAATTTCACTTCACAGCTCCTGTAGATAAGTAAAGAGATATGGATGTGCCTTAGAGTCAAAATCATGATTAAAAAAAAAAAATACAAATTTGACCTGAATTCTCTAAGTGACATAAAACAAAACTTGAGTGTATTGAGTATAATAATCATTCATGAAAAAAATGTGTTACCACTGCTCTATCCTTGAGAAATTTAGGGAGTGATGATAAGTTATAGGGAAAGACTACTAACGTAATTTCAGTCACTGAGAGAAGATAAATGCATTGGAGTTGTGAGGGCTGTGAACGCTACAATTTTCAGTAAGTTACCACCATGCTCAATGAAACTGGAGAGTAGTAATTGACATGTGCTCCTATGATTAAAATTGTGTTTTTGAATTGATAAAAATGTTCCCTTCAGCATTACCTCAAATGCACTCATATGGCAGGAACAGAATATGAAATCTGCACGGAACCAAGATTTTTTTTTTTTTCCTCTGAGCCATGTAAGTTATTAAAACCCTAGACAAAAAAAAAAAAAAAAAGTGAAGTACTAAAATAATTTTTATTCAGTGTACATTTAATAAAAACATAGCAGGGCAATTCTGAATTACAGACTCATATGTATTTTTTGTCTTGGGTTTATTATCTTTTTCAGTAAAGAATTTCACCCATAGCTTCTGAGCAGCTGGTATCTGGTGATTGATGGGTATGTTTTATGAAAACAAGCAACTGCAAATGAGCTAGCTTATTGCAGTTGATTCTGTTTCCTTCACTGTCTCATGCAAAGGTTCCATCTGGAACACTGTCAGTCATTAAAACTGTCAGGCCCTGTCTGAGCTCTGAAAGATACCGCACATTCTCCATATATTCTCCAGAAGGAGCTTCCTTTCATTTGAGCAGATTTTTTTTTTCTCTTACAAACATAGAAAGGAATTTAGTGTTTCAAAAAAGATTTAATAGACGGAAGTCAGGTGAGATGTCAGGAGGTGTATCACAGTGCCGTGACAAAAGCTATAGAGATACAGAAAGAATCTCTCCTGATAATGTTTTCCATCTCTATTAAAATTCCCAATTCAGACCTTCAATTGGAACCTTACAATTATCAACATAAAGAAATTGACCCTGGATGCTATAGAAAACACAGAATGAACAACACTTTACTTCTGAAAGAAAGAAGGGCAGTCCAATCTCCACCATGGTGCTTAATAGAATGCCTGAGCCTGTATCATGATATTAAACAACTGTAGAGTTACATGTTTAGAATCTATTTAATAAGTCATTAGCAGCCTTTTGTGATTCTCCATTTTTAGCTCATTTTTGTGGATTTACTGACACATTTTTGTGGGATGTTCACATCAGATTGGAACACAGGTATCCTGGTTCTATGTATGGCAATCTCCTGACTAAAGAATTCACTTGCTGTGAATGGTGCAGTAGGAAGATAATCTAGATTTCCTGGGATCCAGGTCAGGATTCTGTTGAAGTAGATTTTCTAGGCCATTTTCTTTTTACTGTCCTTGTAAAAGCCAACCAGGAATTAAGAGCTTATGTAAGAATTACTAGAGACTTAGACATCTTTTTCAAAAAAAAAATCTCAATTTCTCTTCTTTCCTTTCTATTCTAGAATATAGATATAAGACAATACTACATGAATGTGTACATCCCAATCAATCCAATATACCAGCTAGAAATCAAGAATTTGAGCAGGGCAGTGGTGGAGCATGCCTTTAATCCTAGCACTTGGGAGGCAGAGGCAGGCAGATTTCTGAGTTCGAGGCTAGCCTGGTCTACAGAGTGAGTTCCAGGACAGCCAGGGCTACACAGAGAAACCCTGCCTCGAAAAACCAAAAAAGAAAAAAAAAAGAATTTGAACCGTAAGAACTTTGATGATCTCTTATATATCTTAGCAGGGCTTATTAGTAAGCATTCCAATTTCCATACTACTGTCAATTTGTTTTACAACTACCTGATAATGCAGACTTTCATAACTTACAATAGAATATTGTACTGGCTGGTTTTGTGTGTCAACTTGACATAGGCTGCAGTTATCACAGAGAAGGGAGCTTCAGTTGGGGAAATGCCTCCATGAGATCCAGCTGTGGGGCATTTTCTCAATTAGTGATCAAGGGGGTAGGGCCCCTTGTGGGTGGTGCCATCCCTGGGCTGGAAGTCTTGGGTTCTATAAGAGAGCAGGCTGAGCAAGCTAGAGGAAGCAAGCCAGTAAGGAACATCCCTCCATGGCCTCTGCATCAGCTCCTGCTTCCTGACCTGCTTGAGTTCCAGTCCTGACTTCCTCTGGTGATCAACAATCATGTGGAAGTAAGCTGAATAAACCCTTTCCTCCCCAACTTGCTTCTTGGTCATGATGTTTGTGCAGGAATAGAAACCCTGACCAAGACAAATATCTATCAGTCCTTCATATAATTTTTAAAATTAATTTATGATTCATCACTTCACCTCTCTCTTCCCACCAATACACTCAAGTCCCTTTCACTCTCAAATCCATGATTTCTTTTTTTAAAATATAACTTTCACATACATTTGAATGCAGATATATACAATAGGAAATGCATATGCATAGATATACAAATGCAATTTGTTAAACCCATTTAATGTTGCTACTATTTGTATTTGTTTAGGACCAAGCACTTGGTTTTGGATAAATAATTAGGGTTCTCATCCCTAGAGAGACTACTTCTTCTTCAGTTGTCATTAATTTCCTATAGTTCCTTGTTCAGAGGTGGTAACCAATAAGATTTGTCCATTCCCGTCAGAAGGTTTATTGGCATCATTGTGTTTTAGGTCTAGTTTAGGCAACCATATTGTTGAAACATCCTGGATACAGCTTCTTGCCACTTCTAAGAGACAAACTTCTGGCAGATTTCTTGGTTTTATGGCTCTTATAATTGCTCTTCCCCCTCTTTCTTGATGTTAGCTGTGCCTCATGTTGTAGTGTTGATGCATTAACAATGGGGATGGGCACTCCATGATCAGTATAATGCATTTTGACAAGTATTGGCATGTCTGTAATGGTTTGTGCATGCAATGACAAGCTTTGCTATGGGTATAAGGATAGATACATAGGAAAGATAGATAGATAGATAGATAGATAGATAGATAGATAGATAGATAGATAGATAGACAGATAGATAGGAATTAAATCAATTTAATAAAATGGCAGTAAGAGGTTCTTCTATAAGATCTATTACCTCTCTCACACTCTAGGTAATTGGGTCCCAGTACCAGACATTTCCCTCTTTTTGAGCAAGTAAAATACTAATTAGACAGCTATAAGTTATTACTGAGCTCTAAATGCCACTATTTCACCCTAAGGATACCTAAACTTTTAAAATCAATGTTTGTATTATATTCTAAAAACAAAATAACACTTATAAGATGGACTTATTATTTTCCCTTAAATAGTGACAACCAATAGATGCAGCATCCTGCCTTGTCAGAATACCCCATGCAATCATTTTAGCCAATAAAATGCTTTTGATCTCTAGATTCTTGGTGTAAGACAGTATACAAAGCACAGTTCCCACTTGTGATGTTTCAGCTTTAATTAGAAGACAGAAAATAAATGATTTCAATGTGCTTAGATATAAATGAATTTAATTAATAAGAAGAAATAAAAGAAGGAGATTATGGGAGTGTTGCCCTGCCTTGTAAAACAGAACTTTTTTCAAGAGTTCCCAGAGACAACATGCAGCCAGATGTGAGTAAAGAGAAGAACTAACTCTGTTCATATCTATAGGATGTCCATGAGGAAGGAGATGTAACATCAATAATTATGAAATGAGAGCAAACAAACTTTCTTCCATATTTTCTTGTTAGAGGCTTTCAACAACCAGTGTGATAAATGGACTGAACATGAAGAGAGATTAAAAATTAATTTCACTGTCCTAGCAATTTATGAAAAAAGATTTGGAATATTTAGAATACATTTTGGAATAGCATGTCTATTTAACTGACAGATGCTATAATCTTTAAAATGAGTTTAAGATATCTGACACTTGAGATACTGTTTACAGTATTCACTGTGACAATATATGTTTTTGGTACCTAAAACAACATATTAGACTTTTTCCCTGTTTTAGAATTACTTAATTTTTATTGGGTATTTGTGATTTCACATCACTCCAATCATATTGACTTCCTAGTCCTCCTAATCTTTTCCCTCACCCTTGGAAACTCCCTTCCACAGAAAAGTAAAAGGAGAAGTAAGAGGAGGTGGTGGAAGAAAAGGAGGAGAAGGAGAAAGACAAGGAGGAGGAAGGGAAGGAGGAGAGGAAGATATAAATAAGAGGAATTAGAAAGAGGAGGAGGAAGAAGAGGAAGAGGGAGAAGAAGAAGAAGAAGAAGAAGAAGAAGAAGAAGAAGAAGAAGAAGAAGAAGAAGAAGAAGAAGAAGGAGAAGGAGAAGGAGAAGGAGAAGGAGAAGGAGAAGGAGAAGGAGAAGGAGAAGGAGAAGGAGAAGGAGAAGGAGAAGGAGAAGGAGAAGGAGAAGGAGAAGGAGAAGGAGGAGAAGGAGAAGGAGGAGGAGAAGAAAGAGAAGAAAGAGAAGAAGAAGAAGCATACCACTATAGAAATCTAACTGAAAGACCTAGCCAGGTAAGTCAAAAGGAACTATGCTTGAAGTTCTTTGTTTAGAGATGGAACAGGAAGATATCGCTCTTGCATATCATCACATCTGTTGATACTGCCGTTATTCCAGACTTGTTTATACTGGCATTTTTAGGAGAGACTATTTCACAGCAGGCTTCCTAGTACTTACAATCATTCCATCTCCTCTTTCACAAGTTCCTTGATTCATATACATAGTATGTAACAATAATAATTAAAGGAAAAGAAGCTATCAACTTCAGAGTCAGTGAGCACTGGAGGGTTTGAGGAGCATACATAGGAGGGGGCTAAGAAAGGAAAGGGATGGGATTGAATGGTTGATTTTCAGAAAAAAAATGAAGATGCTTGATAAAATCTGTGAAATAGACGATGTACAGAGTAATCTATCCCTTCTCATTTATGAGAGGAGAAAGCTAATAGAGAATTTTTTTAACTCCTGTACAGTTTACTAATATCTGGTAAGCTATAATATTCTCACTGTTCTATAGATTTTGCATTGTAGACATTTCAGATCTTCCAATGATCTCTAAGCCTATTTGCTTTCTGTAGAAATTCTATACAAAACTCTCATTTATTACGTGCAATGATTTAGTAACTAGAGAATAACCAGAATCAAATGCAGGACACAATTAGAATTATCCCAGGATTAAAATTTAAAGGTAAAATTTAGACAAGATTACATGTACTTTTAATATAACCCTAAGCTGTTTGAGTTGTATAACCAAATATGGTTGCTTTCACACTTGTTTTTATTACAGACATAATCTACAGAATATTCTCATGAGGATGTGATTCAGGTATATTCTTCTCCATGTCTGACAAAAGACTCCAAAAATGTTGCATAAATCATTTCTGTTGTTGAATCTTCCATCTGATGTACAGAAGTTTCTTGTCCTGTTGTACAGTTCAATATCAAGAGGCAATAATTCTACATTTTGCTGAATTTTGAAATCCAGCATTGAGTGCCAACTTTTAGAGTGGCCACTTACCATGAATCAATGGTGATGACAAATCACTCTTATTAAATTTATCCTGGGAATCAGATGCTTAAAATGAAATAAATAATCCCTTCTGAAACAGTTATAGACTGTGTCTACATACTCAAGAGAAATAGAAATTTGGGGCAATTATCTTGATGTGTTTGGTTTTTAAAATTTCTCTTGCTTGAATCACGATGGACAGCTGGGCCAAAATAGACTTCAGAATAAATGTATTCAAAGACTTACTGACTAGACTGTTGAAAACAGTTTTGCTTTAGCCTATAGAAGAAAGTGGAAATCTGAAGAAATAAAACTCATATTAAGATATCTAGTAGAAAATTAGATAAATTTAATATGCTTTATTTCCCAATGATATGTCTTAACACAGACAAATTATTAGTTCTAATGTCCATTACAATGTCACCAACTGTTTTGTTACCAACAAAACTTGCATTTGATCATTTTATAGGATTTGGGATAATTTAATCATTCTTCATGATTCACATATGAGGGTTTTGTATATACAGTAATTATACTGTACAGTATTAAAGGCTGTTAAGTATCAAGAAAATTATGGTTATATTTTAACTTTTTACTTTTATTAAATTTTTGTGATGCTTATATTAATTAATTATAAGCTTGAATGAATTGGGAAATAACTAGGTTATGACTAGAGTGCTCATGTGATGTGTTTGTATTTTTAAAGATTATTAGACCAGGAAGACTATGATATAGTTTAGATAGAGTGGTCAACTCCTATGATATTGCTGTTGGTAGGAGGTGGGAGATGATGCTAATTTGGAGGGACCACTGGATTACATCATCAGACCAACAGTTTTCTCTGTTCTCTTCTTGTCACTGTTATAAGCCTACTTTTCAACAGTCATGTTATGAATTGTTCTGCTCTAGAATATGCTCCTAAATATGATGCCCAGACACCACTGAAATAAAGATCCAATATCTCAGATATGTTGGTGTTTGTAATGAGAAAGTAACTTACATTTAAGGGCATGATGGAACACTGTGGAGTTAGCACTCAAAGTGTGTGGAGAGATGCTGCCTGGTAAGATAGCACTTAGTAAGAGTTTTGGTTCTAACATGATCTTACAGAGGTGTCCTATTCTCTTGATAAACTCATACAAATGAAGTTACCAAACCACGAACTTGAACCTCGAGAATCATAAGCAGACTGAAAGGGCCCCAATTATGCTTGTAAGGTTGCCATCCTTACACCTGATAGAATATATTTAATGCATATTTTTAAAAGATTGACTTTGTGGGTGATCATAAAAAAACTTAGGTAAAAGAACTGACAACCATAGTATCTGAGAAAAGAGGGAATTTGAACTAAGAGAATGTGGCCCTTAAGTGAGCCACTAAACATTGTGATTAGCAAATACAGGAGAAAGGAAACGAAGTAACAAGAGCAAGATTGAGGATAATAAATAAAAATTAGTATGTCTCTGAACATGAGAATGTGTAAAAATCCATTTCCTGGGGTTATGAGTATTAGCCATCAAAAGAAGGAGCCAATTTGGAGACGTCACCTAGCTTTAACCCAGGATCCCTGCCAAAAACAGCAGTTGAGAAAGTTTGCCTAACCCACTGTAAGTGAAGATGAAATAGGATAGAACTGTTAAACCCAAAGTCCCCATGCCAACGAAAGTAAACTGACTTGTCCATGTACTGGAAGAGTATATACTCTGTGATGGGTGATGATTTAGATTACAGCAATGATTGGTTCTCTGTATATCTGGATACAAGTTAATGAAGAGGTTGACACAGAAAAGATAAAATTGACCCTGTTCCTAATTCCCAGCTAAACCAAGAGGCCCCTCTGAATAACAAGGTAACATTGATAAAATTTAATTTCCTCAACAATATAGTATTTTATTTTAATTGTAGCTTACAAAGTACAAAATTCCTACATGAAATTTTACAAATTACTTCAATTTGAATCATTCTATCTCCCATCTTCCTATTCTCCTTTTCTAAATTTTTTGAGACAGGGTTTCTCTGTATAGCCCTGGCTGTCCTGGAACTCACTCTGTCACTCTGTAGACGAGGCTGGCCTTGAACTCAGAAATCCACCAGCCTCTGCCTCCCAAGTGCTGGGATTCAAGGCGTGTGCCATCACTGCCAGGCTCTCCTTTTCTTTTTCTTTCTTTCTTTTTTTTATTATTAGATATTTTCTTTATTTACATGTAAATTTCTCCTTCCCAGTTTCCCCTCCAAAAAACAAGCAATCAAACAAACAAAAACAACAAGAACAAACTCCTGTTGCCCCCTCTCCCCATGCCTGCCACCCCACCCTCTCCCACTTATTGGCCCTATATTTAGGCTGGCTTGTCCTTCCTTCAGTCTCTGCTCCATAGTTAATCTCTGCCACTCCTTCCGTGGGTATTTGGTTCCCCCTTTTAGGAAGGAATGAAATGTCCACCTTTTGATCTTCCTTCTTCTTAAGTTTCTTGTGGTTTGTGGGTTGTTCTTCCTGTATTTCAAACTTCTGGGCTAATAACCACTTATCAGAGAATGCATACCATGTGTGTTCTTTTGTGATTGGGTTACCTCACTCAGGATGATATTCTCCAGATCCGTCCATTTCCCTAAGAATTTCATAAATTCATTGTTTTTAATAGCTGAGTAATACTCCATTGTGTAGATGTACCACAGTTTCTGTATCCACTCCTCTGTTGAGGGACATCTGGTTTGTTTCCAGTTTCTGGCTATTATAAATAAGGCTGCTATGGTGGAGCATGTGTCCTTTTCTAAATATACTCTTTTGCCCAAATAGTGTGCATTCTTTGGTCTACATTCTTTGGTTGGCCTATTGTCTCCTCCCTCCCTGCTTTAAAGCCTCTTTTGTTTTATTTATTTTTTTCAGTTTCATTGCCACTTTTCCAGCTTTATGGCCCTTGCCCATATTTTTCCATGTGAATACCCATATTTAATAATTAGAGGATAGTATTTGCAAATGAGAAAGAACATCTGCAATTTTTCTTCCTAAGCATGGGTTATCTCATTTAACATAATTCTCATGAACTCATTACTGTAATTTTTATCAACGTCCTCCAAAATTCCATAATTTCATTTTTCCTCACAGCTAAATGAAATTCTATTGTTCATATGTATCAAATTTTCATCATTTCTTTATATGTTGATCGACACCTAAACTGATTTTCTTTCTTTACTATAGTAATATACTAGTATATAGTAAATATATTATACATGTAATAAATTCATATATATATATATTCTTGTGTTATAGGTTGTACTTAGAGATTTGTCTTTACAACTATATCCTGGAGTACTTACCCACAATTCCCTTAGCAGTTTCAGTATTGCTAGCTTTGAATTAAGTCTTCCATCCAGTTTGAATTGATTTTTTGTGAACAGTGACACATGTACTGTAAGTTCATTCTTACGCAAGTTAATGTCCACTTTTGCTAGAATTGTAGTAAATAAATTAGTGATGAACATGAATGTCAATATTTTATCTATAAAGGACAAAGGCCTTTGGGTAGAAGCTTAGGAGTCTCATAACTGGGTTGTTTCATATGGTATGTATGAAGGCTGTATGTAGAAATTTGTGCCTGGCAGTGGTGGCTCACGCCTTTAATCCCAGCACTTGGGAGGCAGAGGCAGGCAGATTACTGAGTTCTAGGCCATGCTGGTCTACAGAGTGAGTTCCAGGACAGCCAGGGCTAAACAGAGAAACCCTGTCTCGAAAAACCAAAAGAAAAAAAACAAGAAATTTGTTACATACATCTATGTCATGTAGTTATGTTTTCAGCTCTTTGAGTCACTTCCATATTTATTTCTAGCATTTCTGTACGAGTTTGCTTTCTCTCCATCAGGGAATTACTATTTCGCTTTCCCCCTCACATCCTCACAAGCATATGTCATCATTTGTGTTCTTGATGATAATCATTGCCTGGGTTGAGATGAAATCTAAATTTGCATTTCTCCATTAGTTAGAGATGTCAAACACTTTAAAAAGTATTTCCTGGTTATTTCTGTTTCTTCCCTTGAGGATCTCTGTTCAGATCCTCAGCCCACTAACTGACTTCACTTTTGTTTTTTTCTGGAGTTTATTTTTTTCAGTCCTTATTTAGCCTTGATTTTACTCCCTTATCTGACGTAAATCTAACAAAGACGTCTACTTTTCTGTAGGCTATTCTGTCTGCTGATTGTTTCTTTTGCTACCCAGGTGCCTTCTAATTTCAAAGAATCTTGTTTGTCAATCCTTAGGGCTGATTCTTGTGTTGTAGGTTGTACTTAGAGATTTGTCTTTACAACTATGTCCTGGAGTACTTACCCACAATTCCCTTAGCAGTTTCAGTATTGCTAGCTTTGAATTAAGTCTTTGATCCAGTTTGAATTGATTTTTTTGTGAACAGTGACACATGCACTGTAAATTCATTCTTATGCAAGTTAATTTCCACTTTTGCTAGACCCATTTACTGAAAAGCTACCTTTCTTCTAGTTTTTGTCTTTGATACCTCTGTATAGGATGCATATTAGTGTCTTCTCATTTGTTCCATTTGTTCACCTGTCTGTTTCTGTGCCTGTATCATGGTATATTTGTCTCTGTGGAAACATAGACTAGTTTTAATTCAGATGATAAATTATTTCTGGCTGTCTTCTTTCTATTTAGAATGCTTTGACTACATTTGGTGCTTTAGTGTCTGTACATATTTTTTTTCTGTAAAGAATATCATTGGGAATTTTTATAGACATTACATTTTGATAGACAGGAACATTTTTCTTTGCTTATTTTCTAGTAATCATTTTTTTCATTCACTCTCTCATCCCATTTACATGGTTTTGAATATCTGCTATGTTGTACAAACTGTGCTAGGCACTGAGAATGGGGGGAGCAGAATGTTCCCTACTGTTTCAGACATATAATTTAAGACACAGAGCTAAAACAAAAAAAACTGATCATTTCAAAAATATATGTTTTGTTTGTTTGACAAAGTATAAAGGAGGGTAGGGAGAAATGGGGTGAGGAAGAGAATAAGAGAGCAAGTGATATAGAGAGACAGAGAAGGAGAGGAGAGACAGATAAGGAGGGTATGTAGGCCTAATAGTTCATCTGTGGCATATACTTAAATCCCACTCTGTCAATGGTGTATTGACACCCATGCAACTGAATGCATCTAGAAAAATCAATATAAAATGTGGAATTCAATGTGAAATCAGCAACAGACCTCTCACTTATACCAAGCAATGGCAACTCCTAGCCCACATCCCACATTGCAGTGGAAGATGATTCTCCATCTAATTCCTAAACCCCTCAAGCTTCTTTCTCATCAGAACTCTCAAGTGATAACATTGTTTCTAATATCACTGAGAGAATTAAATAACTTAGACTATAATTTTCATAATAGAGAAGTACAACACTTCAACAGCTGTGAAGTCTGAGGGTAGTTAGAAGCAATTTTTTAAGTAGTGAAATCCAAAGTATTTATGTTATCTGAAACTATCCATCCATACTGCTGCAAGAAATAAAAAGAAAAGAAAAGAAAAGAAAAAAAGAAAAGAAAAGAAAGGGATAGAAAAGAAGAGAAAAGAAAGGAGAAGGAAAGGAAAGAAAGGGATAGAAAAGAAGAGAAAAGAAAAGAGAAGGAAAGAAAAGGAAAGGAAAGGAAAGGAAAGGAAAGGAAAGGAAAGGAAAGGAAAAGAGAGGAGAGGAGAGGAGAGGAGAGAAAAGGAGAGGAGAGAAAAGGAGAGGAGAGGAGAGGAAAGGAAAGGAAAAAGAATGGGTAACATTCAAGGAACAGAAATTATTTTCTTATATTTATATAAGCTGGTATAATGGTTTAAATGAGAATTCCCCCACAACTACAGATATTTTAATACTTGGTCAAGTCTTGGGGATGTGTAGTGATATGACCTTTCTGCATGGCATATGCTATTGGGGTGGGGTTTGAGAGCTTAATACCTTCTTCTACTTCCTGAACTTACTACTTAATAGTAGTGGTTGAGGGTATGAGTTTCAGCATCCTCCTTCAGCTACCACCACATCTGCTGCTAGCTTCCATGTTTCTATACCACGATGGACTAGAACTATAAACTCAAATCAATTCTTTTTTTTCTATGTGTCCTTGACCATGATGTTTTATCCTAGCAACAGAAAAGTAACTGATACAACAGGGAAATCTGAAATTCTGTGTCTGATTAGAGAAGCTCCACCTCATCCTGTCCTCATGTAATAGAAGGCGAAGAGATACTATACCATTTCTACAGGGGCTTACTGCTGATTATGAGAGAACTGTCATATAAGTGATTAAAGTCAACAAGTTTCTCTGATGATTAGAGAATGTGCACAGTAGAAAATGTGTGTCACACATTGTGCAGATTGCACAATGCTGCTCATTTTAGATTTATAGAAAAATAATCTAGTGATTGAACTTATATTATTACATACTCTATTCTTATCTACACTATTCCTTTACTGTTTACCTTACTTACACACACACACACACACACACACACACACACACACACACAAGAACATATTTTATATATTCCTTCCCTTGAAAATAAATGAGAATTGTAGTATGAGACTTGAGTTTCCATCATTCATATGCACTAGTACTCATTACTAAATAGACATTTATTTCAGGAGAGAGTGCTCACATTTTTGTGAGGATATTTCTCAACCAGCCCAGAGACATTGGGATCTAATATCCACCAAAACATATGTTAGAACACTTAATTTTGTTTTGTTCTTGTTGTTGTTCAAGAATCTGTATCCAAGGTGTTAGATCTACTCTGAGACTATTACTGCAACTATACCAACATGGCTGTATAAGTCTGACCCAGGGAATCCAAGGTTAAATAGGCTTTCTGAGTACTTAGTTTATACAATGAGACAGTAAAGAGAAAAAGAATGTTGTGAATGGACAGGTCTAGTAATGATCATAGACATTCTTGTGCTAAAGGAACTATTGTGAAATGAGAATTCTATTTCTATCCTAAATTCTTTGGAGGAATATGGATAAAATACTTTTACACAGTCATCAATTCAACATTTATCTGTGGTCTATATTATATATCCTCTATATCTTCTCCATACGTTTTGTAGCTATGGGTGTTACTAATGTTTGTTCAGCTAATCCACTTGTATTTTTTGGCAGTGCTGATATTTATTTGATCATGCTGTATCAACAAAGGAAACTCAAAACTGGTAAAGTAAATAGAAAAGTGATGGGCAAGAATGAGGGTACAGGGATTTGGAGATTGACCTGTAGTAACCCACAGAGGAACATTTAGTACAGCAGAATCATTGGTTTCCTAACAATGCCAGTGACTCTTTCCTCCTAGACTCTGATAAAACTGAGCATCTCTGGTCCCTGGGAGTGGGTTCCTAGTTGCATACTAAGTTTCTTGCCTGTCTCTGTTGCATTTTCTATCAGAACCATTAGACAGAAGGGTTTTTTTTTTGTCTCTTTCTCCCTCTCTCATTGTGTTTATCTCCATTGTATTCCCACATGTGCTGTTAGTGGAGAAAATATAATTATTTATCACTGTAATTTTGTTTCTAGCAAGTTCTAATTATAGCACTCCAGCACAATGAATACAGACAGGATTTTGTCAGAGCTTCTCCCAGAAGGGGCTAAGTTAACTCCTATTTATCAGCTATTGCTTGAGAATTGAGAGGACTGGGAAAGGACTAAAATCTTCCACAGGGACAATGAGTTGCTTGCTAGTTCAAACAAGGACATATGTTTAATTTTCTTGCTTCTTTATTAAATATGGTACCTTCCAGACTTTAGTGCATTTGCTTTAGACTCACATATGGTTACACCTGTTAAATAGTACTTAGGTTCTGAAATTTACTACTTATTTATTCAGCCATGATAAAGGTCAAAACTGCTTATATTAAAATAGAGTAATTTTACTTATTGGTTAAATTACCTTGAGAGAAAACCAACTCGACATTTTGCTAATGGTGTTAGTGTTTGATTCATTTTTTTTTAAAAAAAATATTTATAAAAGTAATAGTGTGCTACAACAATTTGTGATAACACAAAATGTTACAATTGAGTACTAAACCATATCATTTCATAATCTAAGATGGCAAAAACATACCTAAATTATAAAATAATAGTTCAAGACACCATACAAAATATGGCCTATCTGAATAAATCTTTTTTCTTTAGACTTATTTTTCTATATGTATCTGTGAATGTGTGTGTGTGTTAATGTATATATATATAATGTGTGGGTGTGTCCACTGAGGCCAAACTTAGATCTTTTGTGAGAAGTGGAAATGTCCATAGCCCCAGAGACCTCAAATTTAGAACTTTTGAAGAGAATCATTCTTTAGTGACTGACACTTTGTTGGAGTTTTTGTATGGTCTTTCTTTCTCTTTGGTCCTGTTTGTATGCAGAATATTATCCACTAGTACAAGAAACCAAAAGTGTATCACACTGTTGAAGAAAATGCTCTCCTTTTCCTGTGTGTCAACAACAGTGCAAATCTCTTCTGCTAGGTCTAAGTCCTCCTGAGCTCCTTCCATCAACTTGCTGAGTTTTGACTGGCTTTATCTTCTGCATCCATGATCTGGCAACATCAGTCACTATGAGTTCATGTATCCACTGGGCTTGTTATGGCCAGAATACATCATTTGACATATGTTTTCTCTTCTCCTCCATGATGTCCTCGGAGCCTTTTGGGGAGTGGATGTTGGCAGATGTGTCATGATGGGCTAAGCGCTCTTTAGTCATTTGTTCTCTGTATTTTAAGAATTGCTAGTGTCAGTCTCTCTATTAACCAAGAACCAATGCATAAATGACTTTCTTTGATGAGGGGTAAGATATGCTATGTGAGTATAAGAATAAATTTCATACTATGTCCTGCTAACAAAATATTAATGGGGCCTATCATCACCCTAGCCGTGGATTCTCGGCCAGGTTTATAATATAAGACATGAGTTCGTTCCTGTACAGAAAACTTCATGCACAGCACATTGCAGGACATAAATGTAAAATGGCAACTCACTGAGGAGGCCTTGAGAGGGGTCTGAATGTTAATGAGAAGGGGGAACATCATGATTTTTGGGGGAGGACTAAGTCTTTACATTTGGGAGGCTTCTTATGTTTCTCATGGATTCTGGGTCACTGTTCCCTAAAAGAACAGATGTTGCCATCAGACAACTATGCAAAATGTCATATTTTTCATATGCATAATCTTCTATTCATTATGTCCATATCACTCCTCCTTTTTCCTTTATGTCACACTCAGCAATAGCCACCTGAGATCATCATAGCACATGTACGTTGCTAGGTGAAATGTAAGGATATTGAATATTAAGAATTAATATTCAAAAATAAATATTGAAAAATGAATCATTTTGATGTAGACTTTGTGCTACTATGCTATAGTGTCAATCCCTCTAAGAACTTAAATGGTAATATCTCTCATACTCTTCATGAACCTTTTCTCTTTACCCATGTTATAACTCTTTCTGCTCTCTGAGATTCTCCAAGAATATTTAAATATCTCTTGGCCTCTTTCCTGAATGACTGGACTAATTGTTTTGTACCATTTTGATAATGCAAATACCAGAAAAATGTTTATGTATTGTATTATAAAGTGGATACTACAGAATTCTTAGTGAGAATATTTTTATCTAATTTATTATAGTATGGTGGTTCAGTCTTTTACAATGCCAACCCTAGAATCCTTCTTAACTATGAAGACGGGGGTGGTGGTGGAAATTTTTGGTGTAATGGTTGCTCTTCTGTGCAAGTGAAGAGAGAACATGCTCATGACAAGACTATCTAGAAAGGTAGCTCAGAATTAAACAGAATCCTCAGTGCTAAGGAAAGAAACAAAATCCTGGATCCTTTATAAATAGATGGCAAGCTTTGAGCTTACTACTCTTCTTGTAATAAAAGTCAAACATCTACATTATTTGCCCACTTCTAGAAGATGA
>JADRCD010234481.1:0-12127 GCA_019843815.1 Montemys delectorum
ATGGGCCACCCTCAGGCCAAACTGCACTGGCAACAGGCTGCTGGCACTTCTCTGGAATGTGAACACACCCCAGAGGGACTGTTGTTCTTGTTTGTCTTATCCCCTGGAGGAAGGTCCATTTTTACACGCCTCCTCCCTTCTCCTCATAGGGGCTCACTTGAACACTGCATCTGGGCCTGTAGCCTGGGAATAAGGGGCTCTTAGACCTGGGGGTGGACGGGGTGCTCAGCTTGACCAACCTCCGGTGGCTGCCTTTGGAGGGAAGCTGGCCCACATCAGAGACAGACATCAGCCCACGAGCTGGCCCTTCTCCAGGGGGATTAGAGGGAAGAGTGGCTGGCCAGCAGCTGGCAGCTTTGCTTGGTGAGCCTTCTGAAAAAGGTCACATAGCTCATGACAGGACAGCGGTCCACTTCTCCCACAACACTATTCCCATCAAGACACCACCAGTCAGGCCACTGTGGAGGCTCCACAACCCCCTTCTCTTAGGCCCACATTCCCACTGAGGCCTGAAGCAAAGGAAAACTTACCCAACCCCGGCCTGTTTGTGCTTGGGGGTGGAAACATCAGAAGCAGAGGCAGCAACAGGGGAATCCAAGTCCTTCAGCTCCTGGGGATCACTTAACCCTGCCTTGAATTCAGTGATTTTGCTTTGAGTTTCTTTGGAGTTTTGCTGTTGTTTTGTGATTTTTATGATTATATGTGTGAGAATGTTTTGCCCACATGTTATGTCTGTGTACCACTTGTGTGCCTAGTGCCCGCTGAGGTCAGGAGAGGGAAATGGCTCCCCTGGAACTGGAGTTGGGATGGTTGTCAGTTACCATGTGGGTGCAGGAAGTGGAAGCTGGGTCCTCTGCAAGATCAACACGTGCTCTGAACCACTGAACCATCTGTCCAGCCCTACAGTGGGGTCTGTTGGCTTTGTCCGTTGTTTGCTAACTTTGAACTCTCCATGTAAACAAGGCAGGCCTGTCTCTGCCTCCAGAGTACTGGGGCTAAGAGTGTGCACCATCATGCCGAGTTCAGTGTTTTGGAGTTTTGGTTTTCAAACGAACCAGGCTGAATTCTGGTTACTCAGTCCTCTTCCACACTGAATACAAACAGATCAGTGTGCTGTGGGCTTTGAAGCCTCTCTAACTAGTTAATATCCCATCTAGCACTGAGCACATGGCTGCAGAATCCTGAACCCCAACCTCCGCACTGCCTTCTGGGAGCAGGTTTTCTAAACAAAGACTACTGCAGGTGCCTCTCTCTCCCTGGGGTATCAGCACAACTCTCAGTGCAGGGTCAGGAGATGGCCAGCCCCAAACAAGAAACTCCATTCACAAGTACACAGTGAGCAGGTAGCCCATCCTGGTGCACACCCACAACAGTGTACAAGGGGCTCAAGACAAGAGCAGAAGAGGCCACAGCATGGATGCCTGTCCACACAGGGAGGGCTACACACAGTATCAAATTCAGCCAGTGGACACCTCCGCAGCAATGAAAAAGAACAAAGGACTATTCTACAAAGCTGGATGGCCTGACTGACATGGAGAGGAGAAGCCAGGCACCAGGGAGACCAGAGAAGCCATCATCAGATGCTCAAACCAGGAAGAACGGATTCCAGGTGCTGAGCTGTGAACATCCTTATCTGGGAGAGTAAGTGACCACAAGGAGTCCCAGGGAAGGGTCAGGTACCTGGGACACAGTGCAGAAAGTCCCAATGGATAGCAGCAGGGATAGCCACGGCAGTGGGAAGGGCAAAGGGCAGCACGGAGCAGACACTGAACTGGTACCTGGAGCTGCTGTGGAGAGACGGGCAGCAGCCAAGGAGCTGGGTGAGCACAGGCATGGAGGTGCAGCGTCAGGGACCCCCAATAGTGCAAAACCCAGCTTCTCAAGAAAACATGGATCAAGAGCCACCACAGAGGGGTCTGGGACACCCAATGCTTTAGATGCCCATGGGGAAAGCCCTGAAGGTTTCACTGACCACAGCAGGGATTTAAAAGTGCCAAAGCCAGCCAACAGCAGGGGAGGGGCTGGAGGACCTATTTACTAAGGAATCCCAACCCTGCTCAGAGCCTTCTGTGGAAACCAGGTGTGTATTTTCACTGGATGAGGTCAGGGCCTAAGTGAGGCTGGCTGCCTATGAAAGGGTGGCCTGGCCTGGCCTTCCTACATTGGGCAAGTGGGGAGTTCAGTTAGTCTTGTTTGATTTTAAGGGATATAACATTCACGTTTTAACCATCAGAAGTACAGGGGGAGCCAGGCCTGGTAGCATTCGGGAAGCTGAGGTCGGAAGCTCACTGAGCCTAGGAGTTTGGAGCCAGCTCTAGGCAGGTTTGGGAGCCCCTGTTCCTTGTAGGTGGGAAAAGGCACAAAGGACAATCAGCCAGCAATGGCAGCACCAGCATACTCCACCCCAGAAGTGTCATGGTCCCAGCTTCTTGTGGCTGCCTAGGGACCATCTACACGCAGGAACACTTCCTTCACTGCACAGAGGGGCTTCTGGACACGGCACCCTCCACCCACTGCTTTCATTCAGCAGTTTGTCTGCAACAGTCCTGAACCCTCTATGGCCTCTGCTGTGACTGCACAGTATCCCATGGCTGGACAGGCCATAATTTCTTTGTGTCTCCCTGTACAGAGACACTGAGGTGGAGTCCAGCCCTTGGCTATTTTCAAAGCAGCAGCAGTGCCCAGCCATGTAACCCATCACTCTGCTCACAGAGTACCATGTCTGTAAGCCAATTCCCACTGGCGGCTTCTGGCGGTTCGGAAATGTACGTTTCAGACAAGTCAAGGCGGAAGTGGAGTACACTTGAGTTGTTCACCTAGGAACTAAATCTTAGTGTTGGCGTTGGCATTTGTGGGGGAAGAAATGGCAGAGAAAAGCTGAGTTTTCAACAAACTGGGCTCTGGGTGAGGAGATGGTACTGGACCTAGATCAGACCCAACTCACTCAATGTTCTGCCCATGAACTTGCTCTCCTTACTTACACATATGGGGAGACTCAGGGGTAGGGGTGCAGCTCAGCAGGAGAGCCCTTGCCTAGCAGTATACATGCTCCAGGATCTGTCCCCAGCTTGGCCATAAGAAGAATGAAGAGACTGGACCTAGACTGTCAGCCCTCCCGGCTCCAGCTCCAATGCCCTGGTGGCCATAAATGGGTCACCAAGACTCCCCGATGTAACTGACGTCCTTGGCTGAAGGTACCAGTATGCAGGGGAGCATCAGGTGGGCCTGGTAAGGAAGAGTGGAACAGGGTCTCTAGCTTCCAGGCTAGCCTTCCCACGGGAAAGAAAAGACCTCGCATCACACTCCCTGCCAGAGCTGTGGGGACAGACATCACAGTCATGCAAACACTCACATTCCATGACATTCACCCTCCCTGCTCCTGGTCCATCACTAACAGTTACATAACACATGTGCCCAACAGCCACCCGATCTAAGCATCACCCTCTAGCCAGCCAGTCATGGAGGATGGGGGCAGTCTCAGGCAGGAATCCAAGCGTCCTCCCTGAGAATGAGGGCAGCTGAGGACATGTAACCGGCAGGATGGGGCTTCCTCCTCTTCCCCAAGTCAAGCCCAGCCACTAGAAAGTGTGGATGAAAGGAAAGGCCTCCTGGCCCCAGCTGAGTGGGAGAGACCTCTGCGAGAGGGACCCAGACAGTCCACACACAGGCTCTGCTCTCACAGAGACGTCCAGGGACTTTAAAATATCAAGTCCCCTTTACTGCACTAGAGCAAGCTGCTTCACGGAGCAATGATTCAGCCTTATCAAGTCCAGATTGTCACGTCCCTGCAACCTTAAGCCACATCGGAACACTCATGCATCATACAATGCTTTCCTGGACACAAGGCGGGACCTCAAGCCACTCAAAAAGACTCCCTCTTACCTCAGGGCTATGTTACCTGCTTGTGTCTGGCCTCTGTGTGTACTCCATGTGGACCCACTCTCTGAAGGTCCTGCCTTCCTCTCCAACTACCGTGAGCCACATCCACACAGTTTTGTCTTGACTGCCTGTCAGCCCATCCCAGGCAGGAGCCCCACAGATCAACTAGGCCCTTCATTACAGTTATCCACCTCTGGCAGTGTGGTATGCCAGGCTTTCACAAGAGGCTGCGATCTCTCTCAGGGACAGCAACATTGGGAGTCACTCAGGCCAGGAAGAACCAGAAAGCCTAATTTCTTCCAAGGACCATAGGCAATTTACCCTCTGAGTCTCAGCCTCTCCATCTACAGAATAAGAATTCTCAGGGCCGGGGCTGGAGAGATGGCTCAACAGTTAAGAGCACTGACTGCTCTTCTGAAGGTCCTGAGTTCAAATCCCAGTAACCACATGGTGGCTCACAACCATCTGTAAAGAGATTTGACTCCCTCTTCTGGTGTGTCTGAAGACAGCTACTTACATATAATAATAAAAAATAAATCTTTAAAAAAAAAAAAAAAAAAAAAAAGAATTCTCAGGGCCAAGGCCACTAGGAAGTGTGGTCTGCAAAGCCCTACACAGATCATATTGAAGACGGAATTAGAGTCATCACATGGCAATATTACTAATATAAAAACGACCACACATTTTGCCAACACTCATCACCGTGCAGTGTAGACACCCACATTGGGTGCTGCTGGGGTCCCCAGCACTGCTCACAGGAGATGAACAGAGATGGAGACTACAGGCTACAGCAGCTATAGCAGCGCCTTCAGAGCTTTTCTAAAAATGACCATGGGCTCTGGACAACAGCTGCGCTCTGCAGCGTGGAGGTCCTCTGCCATTTGCCACAGGACAGAGCCTCTCTTGATGTAGTTTATCCATGGGAGAGTTCATCAGAAGAAAAAAAAGAGGTGTATGTCCCTCCCTCAGGGTGGAGAGGCTGTGTGATCTGAAAATCTCTTTTGGGGTGACAAATGTAATTACCTCAGGGGGGATGGGGAGAGAGGGGAACAGCCAGCTATCTTGGGATGGGCCATGACACCCAGGTAAAGGACCCGACACTCTTAGCAAGAAAAACAGTCTTTACAAGATCTCTGCCCAGACTTGAGGCTGTGAAAGAAATAGGGGTGTGTGTACACCCTTCTTCACAACCATGAGACCTGCCAACCTGGCCCTACCCTGTGACCAGCCTTTCTGACCTGGAAACCCACCCAGCCCAGGAAGGTGAGCAGATGCCCACTGTGAAGCTTAGAAACAGAAATCGGCCTGCCAAGGCCATTGCGCCGGTTTAGCTGTGACCAGGATAGAGGCAGGGGATTTCATTTTCCCACTGAACTTCAAGCAAACGCCAAGACCTTCACTCTTGTTAACCTGTGGCCAACCTAGGCAAATACTTGTGACCCACACTCAGTGAGACCGTGTAAGCTCCTACCTAGAATGAACATCAACTCAGGAGCAAAGCCTTCTTCTAGAGGAAGCGTGGAGAGGTTGAAATGTGGTCCGTGTAGCCCAGGGTGGCTTGAATCTACAGGAGCTACTCCACTAGCACCGTCGCTGGCTACAACACAGGTTATCTTCCTGCGGAGCTTCTCACAGTCCGTGGTCAGCTCTTCATGCAGGACTCCAGCATACAGAAGAGCCGGAAGCGACTCCGGTCAGGCACAAAGGCTTTCTGGGTGGGATCTTCCCCTCTGGTTTCCAACTCAGGGAAGGGAAAGGAGGTGTCTGCTGGGCTTCCTGCCTTCACACAAGCCTGAGACTTCCCTCAGCCACTGCAGGCAGACACTGGCCCTGCTGGCCTCCAGGGATACAACCTCAGTCTTAACAGACCGTCCTATTTTAAGCTGAGCATAGCAGTGCACACCAGCACTCAAAAGTTGAAGGTGGGAAGATCAGGAGCTCCGAGCCAGCCTGGACTACATGACACTTTGCCTCAAACAAACATGAAACCAGGCATGGTGGTATACACCTTTAATTACAGTAGTTTGGGAGACAGAGACAGGTAGATCTCAGTGTCTGAGGCCAGCCTGGTCAATGTAGAGAGCTCCAGGCCAGCCAGGGAAATACAAGGAGACCTTGTCTAAAGTAAATAAATAAAATAGTCAAATAAATGAAAACTAAATTGCTGGACATGGTGGCACACACTCCAGCACTCTGGAGGCAGAGACAGATGATCTCTGTGAGTTCAAGCCCAGCCTGATCTATATGATACGTTCTAGGATACCCAGGACTATGCAGAGAGACCCATCTCAGGAAAAACAACAAACAAAAACCATAAATAAAATCAAGGAAACAAACAGGACAACCCTGTTCTGATCCCCACGGAGGAGCCATCATACTGCAAGGCTAATTTCAGCTTTATCCTGAGCGCCAGTGCATTAACCATCCGCTGTTCCATATCCGCACTCAATGCTGGGACACTGCTGACTGCAGGCAGGGGGGTCCAGTGTGCCTGCTGCTCTCAAGCCACAGCTTGGGCCATGCAATCACAGCAGCATCGAGGAACATGAGCAAATGCTTCAGTGATGGCTCAGGCTTAATCCAGCTCCTGAGCACCCCCTGCATGTGGTTTTCTCCATTCTGGGGCTTTGAAGAGCCAAGTTTCAGGAGTGGCTGTAGAAACTAATGCCAGCTGGGTGCTGGAGATATGGCTCAGTGGTTAAGCGCACTTGCTGCTCTTGCAGAGGACTCAGGTTTAGTTCCCAGCAGCCACATTGCAGCTCAGGATTATCTGTAACTCTACTTCTAGGAGAACCGATGCCTCTTTTGACACATGCAGGCATGAGGCAAACACTCATACATACAAAATAAAAGTTAATAAATCTAGGAGGAAGAGGAGGAGGAGGAGAAACAACTGCTGTCAGTAACTTCCCAGTGTGTGCTGCACAAGCATCTACCTCATATCTCATAGAACAGGGCCAGCCAGGAGGAGGAGCAGGGAGAAAACCTAAATCCAGAGGCCTCTGGGTTCTCCACACAGAGCTCTCACTCTGCCTCTGCCCTTTGAGGCAGAAATCGCGTTCAGTGAACATGATGACTGTCCTACTAGGACCGGTTTGTATGGCTGCACTGATCTATAGGGCCTCACAGTTGGTTTTGTGACATCGATTCAGATCACTGTATCAGCTGCCACCTCTGCCTGAAACTCGCTTTTTCCACCTTTCCACATGGTGACGTCGTAACTGTCACTGCATCAGACAAGCGCCTGCCCAGGCAACAATGTCCCCTCAAAGCATTCATGACAACTCTAACTGTCCTGCAGCCGGTGTCTCTCTCCTAGCTGGATGCAGTTCCCCACATTAGGCCTGACAGACTGGACTTCTGAAGAGATTAAATAGCCTGAAAACAAACAGGGAAAGCTGGTGAGAACCAGAAAAGGAGCTTGGCCACACAAGCCTGAGGACCTGAGTTCGATTCCCAGCACCCATGTAAAAGGCTTGGTGTGTGGATGTACACTTATATTCTAGACTGAAGAGGCAGAGACAGACAAGTCCCTGGGGCTCCCTGCCAGCTTACCTCACCCGAGAGCCCCAGGTCCTAATGAGAGACCTTGTTGCAAAAAACCAAGGTGGATGAAGAACATTACCCAAAGCTAACCCTCTAGCTCCCATGCACATACTGTGCACGAATGCAAACGCTGGGTCATGATAGCCCTATGACATCTATGCTGCTGGCACGTGCATTCTACAGATGAGGCAAACTGCAGCTCCTGTCTTTCCCTGGCTGGCCTCGAACCCATCCTCCTACCTCAACCTCCAAAGTAATAGGATTACATAATGTGCAATAATACTACCACCTTAATTTTATCTACCTATCTTTATTTATTTATTTATTGCTTTACTGTTTGAGACAAAGTCTCACTATGTAGCCTGGCCACCCTGGCTATCCATCCATGTAGACCAGGTTAGCCTAGAACTCACAAAGCTCCATCTGCCTCTGCCTCCAGAGTGCTGGGATTAAAAGCGTGAGCCACCATACCCTGGCTACCTTAATTTTATGAACCATGAATTCTACCTGGTAAGCGACCTGCCCAAGGACAGAGTGCTAATAAAAGCAAGGATTTGACCTGCAATTCCTAATTCTCTTTCCAGGTCACTGGAATTGCTCAGCACATTAGCTCCCTCTCTCCTGCTCCCACACTTCAATATGTTTACAAAGCCTCTAACTTTAAAATTTTAGTTATCATTACATGCGTGTGTGTGTGTGTGTGTGTGTGTGTGTGTGTATGTGTGTGTGTGTGAGAGAGAGAGAGACAGACAGACAGACAGAGAGAGATAGAGAAAGACAGAGAGGGAGACAAAGAGGGAGGGAGAGAGAGAGAGAGAGAGAGAGAGAGTGTGTGTGTGTGTGTGTGCGTGTGTGTGCGTGTGTACATGCATGCCACAGTACACATGTGATGTCAGAGGACAACTTTCAGGAGCTGGGTCTCTCGTTCCACCACAGGCTCTGGGGATCAAAGCTGGGTCATCAGTCTTTTACGGAAAGCGCTTTTACTCACTGAGCCATCTCGATGGCCCAGATTCCTGAACCCTCAGCTGCCTATGCTAAGGTACCCACTGAGCTTTCTCCCTCAACTCCTATGCTCACCTCCTACAGCCCATCAGCCCCCACCTCCTGGCACAGCTGTGCTTTTGCAGGATTCTGCAAAGACCCCTAGTGGAGTACCTGGAATCTCACAGCCTCTGTCCAGAGAAGGGATGACTGCCTAATTCCTCATACAGGCAGGCTAGCTAGCAAGTCCCTGCACCAAATCCAGCCAGCCTGGCCTCTGGCAAAGTAGAGCAAAAAGTCTTCGTGGAGCTCAAAGGAAGACTTAGCAGCTACACCCAACTTGCCTGGCTCCAGTACTGGCTCCATCCCCTGCTCCTGCCTGTGTTCAGAGAGCTAAGGGGTCCAAGCATAGACGGTGGGTGACTGACCATACCTCCCAAGGTAACAAGAGAAGCTAAGAGCCCAGGACACCTAGGAGAATCAGAGATTCAATCCTTAGGAAAATAAGTGCAGGGCTGATGTTCTGTCCTGGCCTGGCAGAACCATATAAACTGGGTACATGTCTATTATCCTAGGGATTGGGAGGTAAAGGCAGGAGGGTCAGAAGTTCAAGGTCATCCTCAGCCACATAGTAGAGTCAAGTTCTGCCTGGAATATAGGAGACCATGTCTCCAATTTAAAAAAAAAAAAAAAAAAAAAAAAAACCAGAACAAAAAAGTTTTAGTACAGAAGGGGCCAAATGACAAGAGAGTAGAAGGGGCCAGCAGGAGAGCAGAGCCTGGGGCCCAGTAACCTTCAGCCCCGAAGATGCAAAAGAAAAACAGAGCAGACTAAAGAGACACCAGAGACCAAAGGGGCAGCAAACAGGAAGGAGGCAGGGAGGAGGGCATCTTGGAGGTATGTGCCAGAATAAAGGAAGCAAGATGCAGGGTGATGATACAACCTCCCAACACAGGGTGTGTGTGTGTGTGTCACTTCCTCCCAAACTTTCAGAGGCTTTTTGTTGACCAAATCAAATCAAAACCCTCTGAGAGGGTGACATTGCAGGTCTCCACGTCTGCTTAGGGCTCCTGCTACCCTCCTCTCCTCCTCCATATCCCTCCTCTAACTTCAGGACCAGGAAGGCACTGACCCTACCCAAGGTCAGAGGGGAAAACCTTGGAGATCAGACCAACTGACCTGTGGTAGGGAAGGTGGCAGCCCCACCTCACCGGACAGTGGAGGACAGAACGGGAACTCGTGAAAGCACTTTGAACTATGCCTGGCACACGATAAGTGCTCAAGAAATGAGCTGTTGTTCCTACTGTCCTCTGGGCCCCTTCAGAGCCCTCTCCCAACCCCAAGTAGAACACTATCTCAAATGTATTAGTTACGTGCTGGGCTACCTCAGCCAACCACCGCCTTTGACAAGGGATAACCCGTGTCTCTGGCCTCTCTTCCCTGATGGCCAGCAATTTCAGGGCACACAGGAGGTATTCAGCAAGCACCCCCAAAAACCTCAGCCAAGGTCCTGGGGCAGACCCCACATAGAGCTCTGAAGGCCTGGCTCCAGGCTTCCCAACACTCACACCAAATCCCCAGCCTTATTCACTGCTACTCACTTTCAAAACAATAAAGGCCTGGGCCCTGCCTTGCCTAGCAGTTTCTACTCCAGGGAGCATGCTGAGAGAAATGAGCACAGCGGGACTGGAAATAGTACTGAGCCCCTCTTGGGGAGAGGCCTGGGAAGGCCGGCTGGCACACGGGAGCAAACCCTCAAAGGCAAAGGCAGGGAGCACGAGAGGGCTGAGGACACTGCCTGCCTGGAGTGCCTGAGGTCCCGACCCAGTGTACAGGACCAGAAAGAAGAAAAACCGGGAGAAAGCAGCCAGCAGACAGGAGGCCTGGTTCACAGAAATCAGCCCTGAACTAGGACAAGCTGGCCACCGACACCCTTCCACCCAGAAGCTCTTCTCTTCTCCCTAGTACAACCCCACCACCCTGGGAGCAACTTACAAGCCATCCCCCCCCCCCCCCAGGACTGCACATGGACGCCCGGGTCACCTATGGCTCTTAGGGGGGTATTTAGAGCCTCACCACTCACACTGGCCTACAGGGTCACCATCTATGTCCACCTCCCCAGCAGACTGGGAGCCTCTAGAAGCATGTACTAGATCCTGTTCCTCTGTGTTCTACTCCAGGGACATCAGGGAGAGCCATGAGCCAGCAGGGACTGGAGGCAGCCCTGAGCCTGGCACGTGGTAGATGCTCAGTAAGTTACAAGGCAACTTGGCAAGACCCAGGGATGAAGGGTGCTACCAGAGCCTACTAGTACCACACTGACAAGTGAGTCGCTGATCCCCATCCCATCCCATCCCACCCCACCCACCTTGACCTGCTGCCTCAGTTTCCTAACCCACACAACTCTGCCCGATACTTTATTCATACAGCTGCCCTAAGAACAAACTGGGAAAATATACTTGGAAAGCAAAAGGCCTCTGAGGAATGCCAGTTACCCAGCTTTGGCTCAACTGTCCCTTTGTACTGAAGCCCTTTTTTTTTTTGCTGGCTTGTCCCCCCTCCCCCCACCCAGCACTGAATCCACCTCTGTACTCCTCCTCTGTCTTTGTCTTCTGTTTCTGGAATCCCTGTAGTTACTTCCAATTCTGATTCTGCCCAAGCACCTGAGACCTCCTGGGTGCCTGGATCCTCACATCTGTGCGCAGGTGAGCAGCAGCCTGGCTTCTTGGGTCTCACCCCCACCCTAGGGTTCCAACTCTGGCACTGTACAGAACTCTCTCAACATAGTCAGATGGGCCCACCAAACTTGTGGACACGAAGAGGGATGCTGCAAACAGCCTGTCAAGAAAGCCAAACCTGCATCTCCCTTGCTGCTGCCGCTGCTGCTGCTCGTGTGCGTGCGTGTGTGTGTGTGTGTGTGTATGTGTGTGTGTGTGTTGTGTGCTTGTTGGCTGAGTCTGCACACTAGCCTCCAGGGCACAGATTGCTACTTCTCTCCTTACATAAAGCACCTGGCAGCTGGATGAATAATACATGGACCTTCACCTCACACACAGGTATCAGGCAGGCAGACACCTGCTTTGCCCCACCAAGGCCTCCAAGGGAGGGAGGGATGAGATGTCCCGCCGCCTACCGTCCTCCAAGAAAGGATACAAACTAAAAATCCGAGTCCATTCCCTAGACTCACTAGGTTTGCCATTGCCTGGAGCTCCTTAGCCCCGGAGTCTATCCAAGCAAGGTGTCCAAGGGCGTGCCCAGGAAAACAGGCACAACACACCCGAACCAATCTCTAGGCTTCCTTTGAACACCCAACATCCTGGGGGCCCCAGATTCCTATCTGCCCCCCTCCAAATCTTCTGACCTGTGTGCAAAGCGCGCGCGCACACCCCCATTTACGCACGTACCGCCTCAAGGGCCGACCACCGGGCCAGGTCAAAGCCACTGCACTAGGGACCGACGCCTCCCCGCCCCGTTCGGTCGTGCCAGGCTGCAGCACACCCACCACGACGCGCACAGTCCCATCGGTAAGAGGCTGGGCCCCGCGCCGCCCACCCCGACTCCCCCACGAGCAGGTCGGGTTACACTCAGGGCCCCGCCACGCTGGCGAAGCGGGCACACCCACGGGCCGCTCGGGGGCCTCTGAGTCCCTTCCTCCACGCGGGAAGTCCCCAGCGTGGGGTTCTCCCCAAGGTGCAGCCCCCGCCCGCTCCTCATTCAT
>JADRCD010234482.1:0-36362 GCA_019843815.1 Montemys delectorum
TTGTTTTGTTTTGCTTTGTTGAGACAGACTATCACTTTATAACCCAAGCTAGTTTCAAACTTATGATCTTCTTGCCTCAGCATCCTGAATGTTGGGATTACAGGTAGGAGCTAATTGATTTATGCTTTTAAAGAAACGAAGTATAGAGAGCCACTAAGTGGCCCAGTGGCTGCTCCTCCTGAGGACCAGGGTTTGAGTCCTGGCATCCATATGTCAGCTCCTAACTGTCAGTAAATCCAGTCCCAGGGGATCTGACCTACGCAGGCATTTGGGATTTGTTTGGTTTGGTTTGGTTGGGGGTTTTGTTTTTTTTGTTTTTTTTGTTTTTTTTTTTTTACTTTGACACAAGCTAGAGTCATTTGAGAGGAGGGAACTACAACTGAGAAAATGCTTCTGTAAGATTGGCCTGTAGGCATGCCTGGAAGACAGAAGTTGATGGGGCAGGATCCAGCTCATTGTGGGTAGAACCATCCCTGGGCAGTTGGTTCTGGGGCCTATAAGAAAGCAAGCTGAGAGAGCTTTGAGGAGAAAGCTAGCAGGCAGCACCCCTCCATTTTCTCTGCTTCACTTCCCGCCTGACTTGCTTTAATGGTCAACTGAGATGTAGAAATGTGAGATGAAATCAATCCATTCCTCCCCACCTTCTCTTGGTCGTGGTGTTTTATCACAGCAGTAGAAAGCAAACTTAGACAGGATGTAAGAGGTGCACAGACCTACATGCAGGCAAAACACCAATACACACTAAACTTATGAGTGAAGTACAGCAAAATATTTAAGTCTGGGTGATAGTTACACACAATTCAGTGAACAACTCTATGTATGTTTGAAGCATTTTACAATAGAGAATTTTTTTTAAAGAACAAATACATTGCTAGTGAATTCTTTTTCTCTACCAACCATTTTTAGGGCCCATCACAGTCCCCATCTTTAATGAATATTATAGAAGAAAACTCCAAATGTAACTGAGGTAGATTTAAATGAGCTTTAAAAATATTCCATGCGATCAGAATATGAAATTATGCAACATTTATAAGTAAAAAGCTCATGAAGCTCTCTTAATTCTCCCATGTTCTGTGGGTGGGACCAATGAATAATAAAGCTGTTGCCTGTTGAAGGAATAAAATTTGACTCATAAATTGAGCTCTATGAAAATTATTTAAAATACTTTGTAAGTGTAATAGGTTCCCCAGAAATAGTTCTCATTTGCATTACAGCATCTCCTATACACGAGGAGCAAGTGATATATGTTCATCCTAGAAAACAGAGGCAATCTATTAGAACAGCTTGCACAGTGCCATTTGCATTATTGATACTTTGGTATTTTTAGTTCATACTTTTTTTGAACAAAAGAAGATATCTGTTCCCTGCCCGTCTCCTTTTCTTCTTTTTCAGACCACCAACACACATGAAGATGAAGTCAAAGATAAGTTAGGTAGCTACACCCAAGAGTAGAAACCACTTATAATGAAACCAGTTTACCCCAGAGGTAAAACTTTATGTATTTGATAATTCATTATATGGTAAAATTAAGCTTGTAAGAATTCTTTAAAAAAGTTTTTTTATTTATTAAAGCTTTATGTGTGTGTGTGTGTGTGTGTGTGCGCGCGCGCGCGCTTGTGTGTGTTTATGTACAGCACATTCACAAAGGAACTGGCAGACACCAAGAGAAGGCACCGGAGTCCCTTGAACAGGCGTTACAGAAAGTTGTGGGTTGTTATGGGGGGTACTGGGACCTGAACCAGATCCTCTGTAAGAGCAGTAATTGTTCCTACCCACTGAGCCATCTATCTTATTTCTTTTGTTGAGACATGGTCACACTATGTAGTCTTTGCTGATCTAGAATTTTATATGTACAGTAGGTGAGCCTGGAACTCACAGAGATCTACTCAATTCTGCCTCCAGAATGTGGGACTAAAGGTGTGTACTACCATGCCTAGTAGGAATTCTTACAGGGACAGATCACTAGCCCTTTGTCTGAGACATGAGTTTACTCCTTGTCATTTTAACGTGCTTTACATCTTACTATTGTAATTGATTACATCTAGTTACACATAGTTATGATGTAAAATAGCAATTACCACAAAGATAGCCAATTCATTGGCATTATTGAAGACAATATTATTATTACTGGGCATGGATATTGTATCTTATTAGATAAGAAATCTAATAGCTGGAAATCTAATAGTTTGGAAATCAAAGAATGTATTAATCAGAGTTCTATAGAGGAGTGACACCAATGGTGTGTATGTGTGTGTGTGTGTGTGTGTGTGTGTGTGTGTGAATTTATTAATTCAGCTTACATTTAATTAGCACCCACAGCTGAATCGTATCTGAGAACCCAGTAGCTCAGTGCATAGGCCTCTACAGTCTCAAGCTGATGTCTAAAACTTGGAGTGTTCCTGAAGAGTCACTGGTCCTTAGTCCAAGATGGCAGCCTGGAAGCACTGCCTCTGCTGTCAGAGAAGGATCCCACAGCTGGAGCAACAGGGTAAAAGCAGCTGTGAGGCAAGAAGGAAGGGCAGGAGGGCATGCGTTGAGTCACCGTCCGTCCTTCTGCCATGCCCCTTTCATCTGAACTTCCAACACATACAGTAGATGGCTCAGCAGGTAAGAGCCCTGACTGCTCTTCCGAAGGTGCTGAGTTCGGATCCCAGCAACCACATGGTGGCTCACAACCACCCGGAATGAGATCGGACACCCTCTTCTGGTGCGTCTGAAGACAGCTGCAGCAAATTACACCGGAGTGAGCCAGCAGAGGTCCTGAGATCAACAGCAGCCACACACATGATAGCTCACGGCCATCTGTACAGCTACAGTGTACTCATACACATAAAATAAATAAAATAAATCTTTTTTTTTTAAAAGAAAAAAAAAGGCAATCTGGACCATTCTGAAAAGGCTCCCTACTCAAGTGGTCCTAATTTGTGGCAAGTTACCATCAAACTCACCATAATAAGGTGTCACTTGCAAATAATAAAGAGCTGAAGTGGTTGTGTTTTCTGAGGTTTGACCGCCTTTTTTAAACTTTAGAGCATTTCTGTTAGTCCAGACAGTGGACTTGTGTGGGATACAGTCAGTCACCCACCATTCCCCAACTGCACAGGCACTATCTGCTACCACAGACTAGTTTTTGAACTTGGCATAAATGGGGATCTTTAAAGAATAAACTCATCTGCTCTGACACAGTACTTTGGAGATTCATTCATGCTGCTTAGCTCTTTAGCTCAGGGTTGTGTTTTGTTATAAGAACACAGCACCATTTGTTTATACAAAGATTTGTTAACGGACGCTTGTGTGATATTCTTGTAGAGTAGGAGCATATTTGGGTCTGGGTATATAGCTCATGAACTCTAACACCCCTGCCCCCTGTCACAGCCTCCTGAGTGCTGGAATTATAGGCATACACCAACATACCTGGCCCATTCTGTCTCTGCCTGCCTGCCTGCCTGCCTGCCCCTCTCTCTCAATCTCTCTCTCTCTCTCTCTCTGGTATAGGTGTATATGTATATATTCTACAATATATATACACATACAATATATACATGTATACAGTTTTGTATATTCTACAGGCTTTTCTGTGGACATAGCTATGTCATTTGCAAATAATGAGCACCGTGTTTCTTCCTTCCCAGTCTAGCAAAGTTGAATGAGATTGATAGTGTGGTGGTTTCACCCAGGGAGTGGCACTATTTGGCCTTGTTAGAGTAGGTGTGGCCTTGTTGGAGGAAGTGTGTCAGTGTAGGCATGGGTATTAAGATCCTCATCCTAGTTTCCTGGAATCCAATCTTCTCCTAGCAGCCTTCAGATGAAGATGTAGAACTCTCAGCTCCTCCTGTACCATGCCTGCCGGCCGCCATGCTCCCACCTTGATGAGAATGAACTGAACCTCTGAACTCGTAAGCCAGCTCCACTTAAATGTTGTCCTTAAGAGTTGCCTTGGTCATGGTGTCTGTTCATAGCAGTAAAACCCTAACTTAGACAGAGAGTATAATTTTACATTGAAATGATGGGAATCTGCAGCCATATTTGTGCCAGTGACAGGGAAAGTGTGCCTTTACTGTACTGATCCTGCAAGGGCTGGGGTAGATGACCTCAAGCACACTGAAGATCCCTTCTATTAAAAGGTTTTAAGTTATTTTTTTAAATTTTGAATTTGTGTTTGAATTTGTCACTTTTATTTTGCAGATGTTAGGAGAGTTATCATACTTCCTTCTCTTCCTCGTCAATCTGGTAAATTACATTTTAAAAATTTTTGTCTTATTTTTCAAAATGATAAAAATTGTGGTTTTTTTAGTAATAAGTAATAAGAAAAGTAATAAGAGTTTTCAAAAGTAATAATTACTCTTGCTTATTATAATTCCCATTTGTGTATATGGACAATTTGACTTTGTAGCATTTTGTTAGGGATTTTTGAACTTAAATTCACAAAGGAAATTGTTGTATAATTCCCTTGTAATGGTTTTATCAAAGAAGTTAAGAATTTTTTCCTTTGTTTTCTGAAAGTATGTCTGGAATTATTCTTTTCTTGTCTTTGATAGAATTTTGTGTAAAACTACATAAATATGTAAAACTATGACTTTATTTTTATTAAAAATTAAATTTGTTGCATTGATATAGGGATTTCATGCTTTCTCTTTCTTCTTGTGTCATGTTTTTTTTTTTGTGTGTGTGTGTGTGTGTATCAGTTTTATATGAAGCTGATTTTCAGGGAATTTATTCATTTAATTTAGGTGGTTGACTTTGCCAGGGTTAAAGCTGTTTCTGAAATCTCCTCTTTATTGTCAAATGCTGTAGGTACCATAGAATTTCTTTCATCTCCCTCAGCCCTCCTTTCCTACCTGTAGAGAAAGAGGAAGGTTGAGGGGGAAAGGAAGGAGAGAGGGGGAAGCAGAGAGATAGAGATAGAGAGAGAGATAGAGAGAGAGAGAGAGAGAGAGAGAGAGAGAGAGAGGGAGGGAGGGAGTTTATTTGTTGTAATGGCTTAGCATCCTCTGAGAGGTATGCTTAGCAACCTCTATTGCTCAGAGCTATGTGACCTGTCACCAGTCTTTGGTAGGCTCTTACCTGGTACTTGGAGAAAGTCCCCACTGGTTCTCATGGAGCCATTAGAAGTTCAGTCACTTTTCCTTTATTCTCATCTATGATGCAGATTTCTTCCCTGCCTGGTCTTCTGCCAGAGTTTTACAGCCAGTCTAACTTATTCCTGTGTATGAGGTGACACCAGTTTGTAGCTTTCTATGATCTGAACAGTAAATGGATCTCTGTGATCATCTCACCTGCAGTCGTTTGGAAACCACACTCCAGACACTTTAAGCCTCTCTGTATAATTTAACTTTTTCAAGTGGCAGTGAGACTTAGGTCTTTCCATTTCCAACTTTTAAAATTTCCATTCAAAATGATTTATTTCAGGATGGAGAGATGACTCAGTGGTTAAGAGCACTAACTCCTTTTCCGAAGGTCCTGAGTTCAAATCCCAGCAACCACATGGTGGTTCACAACCATCCGTAATGAGATCTGATGCCTCCATCTGGGGTGTCTGAAGACAGTTACAGTGTACTTACATATAATAAATAAATAAATCTTAAAAAATGATTTATTTCAATTATACATATCAGTATTTGTGAGGGATGGTATGATATGGTGATTGGTGCATGCACACCATATGTAATGTGTTAGAGTAATTATCAATTCTAACCTCTCAAACTTCAATCACTTCTTTGTGCTAGATAGCCTTCATTTTCTGGTTCTTTATAGACAAAAAATACCTGGCTAGGAAGTTGGCTTAGTGAAAAAAGCACTTACCATGCAAGTGTAAGGATTCAGAACCCATGAAAACCGGGTGTGAGCACATGTCTATAATCTCGTCACTCCTAGGTGGGGATGGGCAGTAGAGACCTGAGAATCTCCAGAAGCTCCCAGGATAGCCTGGTACATGCAGTGATGAGCAACAGAAAAACAGACCCATCTCAAGCAAGGTGAAAGGAGAGAACCAACACCCAAGGTTGTCCTCTGAACTTCACACACACACACACACACACACACACACACACACACACACATCATAGGACATACATATGTGCACTCACACACAGGAATGCATACTCATGCATACACATCCAAATGCATTCTCCTAGACATACATGTTACATGCATATACATTGAATAACACTGTGATATTACTATAAACTGTACTTTGACTGTACTGAGCTGTAGCACAGTAGGACCTATTTCTCCTGACTGCTTTGAACTCCTTATCTGACCTCCTCTATCTACCTGTGCTGATGTGTTTGTTTAAGAACTGAACACAAGATGGGATCATCCGGGAAGAGGGAACATCAGTTGAGGAGTTGCTTCCATCCGATTGGCCTGTGGGCAAGACTGTAGGGGCCTTTCCTTGATGAACGATGATGGAGGACAGTGATCCAACTGTAGGTGGTACCACTCCTGGGCAGTGATCCTGGAGTGCATAAGAAAGCAAGCTGGGCAAGTCCAGCCCACCTCGGGATAGGCCAGCCAGTAAGCAGTGCTCCTGCATGGCCTCTGCTTCAGTTCTTGCTTTCAGGTATTTGGTTGAGTTCCTTCCCTGACTTTCTTTCATAACGATCTGTGAGCTTTAAGTTGAAACAAACCTTTTCCCAAATTACTATTGGTCATGGTGTTTATCATAGCAATAGAAAGCAAGTTAGGATGCCACCCTCTCACCACCCTTCCAGTCCTCCCACTATCCACTTCTGTGAAATATACTTTTTAAAAAAAGGAGTCTGGCCGTGTTTTCTACATGTACTCCCTTAGCATGTGTACTGGAGAAGGAAATGCATTCCTTATTTATATTGAAATTTTATGTCCAAATGAAGTATGTCCTCAAGTGTGCTATGAAACCAAATTTAACTTTCCTGGATTGACTCAATGCCAGGGACGGTTATTTTCTCTTTAGTTGAAATTCATCTTTAATCGTATACTAATGGCCTATGTAAGATTTATTAGGCTTAGTTTCAGAATTTTGTATGATGTCTACTCTTTGCCTATCATCATTGTATTTAATCACTGTGGCTTGATAATGTATTTTAATATTTGGGAGCTGTTTCGTCTTGCCGAGCCACCACCTGGTCTCCTTGAGTGTGTAAGAGCATCCTGATTTTAGGATTTCCTAGTGTGTGTTTGTTTTTTCATGTGACCTCTGCAGGTTCTTTTCTAAAATAACCTACACGTTTGATTAAATCATTCTAAACATGTAAATTTGAAGATAACTGATATCATTTCTATATTTTTTTCATGATAAAATTATCTTTCTTTGCAGTTAAGGCTTCCTTTCTGTCCTTTAAGGCTTTTCATACTTAAGTTTATTTCTATGTATTTATTATTCTTTCTGTAGTTTCTGGGGTATTTTCTCTCATTTTCTACGTGTATGTGTGAAATTTTATTAATTAAAATTAAATAATTATGGCCTCAGGGGTACCAGCAGAGGGAGCCAGATTCCCTGGAACTGAACTTTCAGGAGGTTGTGATCTGCCTGATATGGATGCTGGGGACCTAAACTTGAATCCTTCAGGAAAAGTGACATTCTCCAGGCCCATGAGCCTCTCCAGCCCAGCCTGTAACTTAATGGGTCTTTCAGTTCTTTATGGGGCTGTTTTTCTAATTTGGAGCCATATGTCTCTTCATTGGCTGAGATTCAGCCATTTTTTATTGACACTGAACACTTAGGTAAGAATTCCCTTTCATCACAACCTTAGATGCATTCCAGACTTATTCCCAATTCTGCAATTTATGTTTGTGTACCGAATGGTAGTAGAGAATCTACATTTTTAGGGGGAAGAACTGCTTAGACTTCTTATTTTTTTGTTACAATCAGGGAATATTTATTTGCTTATTTATTATGTACCCACATTCTCACGAATGTGTGCCTGTTTGCATTGTACTTGTGTGTATGTGCATATACATATGTGTTTGTGTGTGAGCATATGCATGTGTGTGAGCATGAGTGTGTGCATGTATGTACAATTGTGTTTATGTGTGTGAGCATGAGTGTGTACATGCGTGTACAATTATGTTTATGTGTTTGCATGTGTATGTGAGCATGAGTTTGAAATTGTGTTTATGTGTTTGTATGTGTATGTCAGAGGACAACTTGAGTGGTCAGTTCTCTCCTTCCTTGAAACAGATCCCATGGATGGACCTTAGGCTATCAAGCCAGTGGGAAGTGCTGACCCATTTCCTTGGCTCTGCTAGTTTTTTCACTTGTATCCTACACAAACCTTTGAAATAAAAATGTGTTCTCCATTTGGGAGATAGAATGCTAAAAGGGTATTAATCAGCTCTGTCTGTTAATTATGTCATCTGGAACTAGTTTGTTCTTACATTTCTGGCTTACTGAAAACACCACAATGAGTTGTCTTTCACTGTAGCCGTATACATCTGTTTCTCCTAGTTTCTGTTTATGTCTATTTTTTCAGTATTATAAATATATAGTTATGTTCTCATTGTAAACTGATCCATTTTAGTTTTATAGCTACTTTCTTGCCTTTAAAAACACCTAAAAAAAACCTTTTAATTGATTCTCTGTGAGTTTCACATCATGCACCCAGTCCTGCTCACTTCCCTGTCCCCTCATATCTACCCTTTGCTCAAACAAAGAAACAAACCTAAAGCACAGGAAAACATCTCATCATGGAATCTGTTGTATGTCAGTGTGTCCCACAGTGTACCTCTCTGTCCACGCATCTTCACTTGCAAATGTTCATTGCAATGAGTCATTTCAAGATCTTTGGCTTCTGTGACACCATCAATATTGGATGGATTCTCACTGGGACTCCTCCTGCTTATCCTGTTGTTGCCCTGTGTCATGGAGACCCTTCAGTTTTGGACAGCAGGACTGGTCCTTTCACAGGATCCAACCATTCACAGGTGAAATTAATTTTGAGGGTCATGAGTGCCAGTTCCACTGTGTTGCCAAGGCGAGGTGCAGGGCCTGCTCTCCCGAGTGCTATAGCTGATGAGGGGGCAGGGCTAGGTCTCTTTCTCTCATGCCTTTAGGACCAATTCTCTTGACTACCATGGCATGTGAGGGGGAGGGGCAAGGACATCACCTCCATACCCATGATAACTAGCAGATGAGTTGGCAGGACCAGTTTCCCTGTACTCTTGCCCTTCAGGTTGGCTCACAGGTCCTTTGATCAGGACCAGCCCTATTGTGCTGGCCAGGTGAGATACAGGGCCCACTCTCCCCAAGTGCTGTAGTAAGCGAGGGGCAGGGCCTGCTCTCCTACTTTCACGACCCTGTGAGCAGCTTTCCTGGTGGAGTTGGTGGTGGCGGGGCTCACTTCTGCACTTGTCCCACCCCTCCGCAGACCTGTGGTGATATCGGCTTTTCCATGCTCATTCCTTTGGAGCCAGTCTGGCTACCAGGGCCAGCTCCACTATGCTGCCTGGGCAAGACACAGGGCCTGCTCCCGAGTGCTGTGGCTGATGAGAGATAGGCCAGCTCTCCAGAGTACCATGGCAGCCATTGAGGGGTGGGGCCACTTATGTACAGGCAAGGGACATCTAGGTGGTCCCTAGCAGCTTCTCTGATCAGGGACACCCCCATGTTTTCTAGTGGTAATATGAGCCATGAATGGACATTGACACTGACCCCTGCCACAGACTCAGACTCAGACCCTGACTCAGACTCAGCAGCAGCTCAGGCTGGGACCTTACCATGGCAGGGCTGGCCACTCACAGCAGGCTACTCCTCTCCACCCTCACGTCTCCTGTTCCATCTTTCTTTATAATGCCACACCACTTCTCTTTCTCTTCCATCTGACCACCACATGCTTACACATTGTGCTGGCTCCAGATATAGGCTGGCCACTCAGCTGGCAGGTCCCTGGGTGACTTCATCCATGCGGTGTGGCCTGTCAGCAAGCAGGTGTCTGTGGCCCACCTGTACACTGGAGGGCAGGCCTGTGGGGGGGCATGGCAGTCTGCAGGTCTGTCTCCTTCCTTCTGGGCTATGCTGCCTGGATTTGATTTGCTTTGATTTTCATGTGTCCTAAACATAGAACAGCTTTGGCCACCAAGCCAGGCATCAAGCTAGGATGAACAAATGCTATATGCTCCACCCCTGACTGATGTAAGGACACTACCAACAACAAGGTGGTTTTTTTGTTTTTTTGTTTTCCATTACTAGGGATCTAAAAACACATTTTGGTAAAAACTATATCATATACTTTAAAAATTACAATTCCTTTTCTTTGTTGTGGTTGTCTTCTTTTACTTGGCTTCCTTCCACCTCTTCTTTACCCAGATGGAAGAAAAGAAGAAGAAACAAAATAAAAATAAAATAAAAGGCAAAACCACCACCACCGCCACCGAAACCCCCTCTGTGAATGATTTTGCTCAAAGTCTGCCACTGCAATAGAAAGTAAAGTAGGCATTACTTTGGGTTATCCAAATTAAAATTATTGAAACTCATCAAAAAATTTAAATTTCATTTTGACTTTTGATTAAAAATATAAGCCATGCATTACCAGTTTTAGGTTTATTTATTTTATGTCTATGAATGTTTTGTCTGAATGTATGTATGCCCGGGCACCACATGTGTGCTTGGTGCTCATAGAAGTCAGAAATGGGCATCAGATGCCCTGGAAGTGGCACTGTGGATAGCTGTGAGGTGCCATGTGGGCCCGGAACTGAATCTGGGTCATCTGCAAGAGCAAAGGCCCTCTAAACCACTGAGCCATCTCTTGTGCACTTCTTGGTATTTAGATTTTTTTCTGATAACTACTTAAGCCTTTAATATATTTTTATATTTTTATAATAAATTTATATATATATTATTTATACAATTATTTATATTTCCCTGATATATCTACTTAATAATATTTGATGGAAAATGATTAGATTTTCTTGATCACTTATCTTCCATTTTCTACCTCTTACTTAACTTTGAGTAATGATATTATCTTGATTTTAGCAGTTAGTGGATGCTGTTAAATATGTATAGAGTTGTATGGTTTATAAACATTCAAACTCTTATTTTCTGAGACAGAAAATAAGAGCTGGCTAGCCTTGAACTTGCTACTGTAGCTGGTCCCAAACTCTTGCTCCTTCTATCTGAGGCTCCACATGTGCTCTGCCACACCTGGCCAAGATTGATTACTTCCAAGTGTTATGTTTTCGTTATGTGTTTTGGAGGTGAGAGTCAACCTTTTGCTCCTACTTGCTCTTCCCTCTTGGCTTTTACAGTCTCCAGATACCTCCCTTCCAAACTCCCAGGGAAAACAATATTGGCATTCTGTTGTATTTCCATAGTCCACATTGTGTAGTCTTAGCTCTGCAGGTACATGTATTGAGCATTTACCCACAGTTTCTCCATGTCACTTGTTTAGCTGCTTTGGCCACTTTTTTCAAGATCTCTTGTACACCTGCCCCTTACCAGCTGCTGTGCAGAGCACCTGTGGTGGCATAGGTGTGGGAGAGCTAGCCCCACCCATGATGGCCCACAGCACAGCAGCACGTACAGTGCCATGGCATGGGTGTGGGAGAGCTGTCCCTGTTCTTCTGCTGCAGCACAGCTCTCCTTAGTTGATGGCTTCTGATGGAGGTGCAGGTGGAGAAAGACTCATCCTCCCTGGGGAGGTCGGCCACTAGAAATGTGACCATGCTCCAGTGAGCATAAGGACAATACAAGTTGAACTTTTTCTTTCTTTCTTTCTTTCTTTCTTTCTTTCTTTCTTTCTTTCTTTCTCTTTCTCTCTCTTTGTTCCTTCCTTCCTTCCTTCCTTCCTTCCTTTCCTTTCCTTTTTTCTTGGAGGGGGGCAAGTTATAGGGCGCCGACATGGGAAGATTGGGAGTTAAGTACAATCAGGGTGCATGATGTGAAATTCCCAAAAAGTGAATTAAAAATAAAATAAAAATTTAAAAAGATCTCATGTAGAAGATCATTCTCGGAGACTCATTAGCCACTAGTCTTTGTATGTAGCTTTTACACCAGAAACTTAGGTTGAATCTGAAATTCTTGCCCACATATTTCCCCTTAAGAATCCCATTGGAGGGCTGGTGAGATGGCTCAGTGGGTTAGAGCACCAACTGTTCTTCCAGAGGTCCTGAGTTCAAATCCCAGCAACCACATGGTGGCTCACAACCATCCATAATGAGATCTGATGCCCTCTTCTGGTGTTTCTGAAGCCAGCTACAGTGTACTTATATATAATAAATATATCTTAAAAAAAAAAAAAAAGAATCCCATTGGAACTGGTCCACTATTGTTTGGTCTTCAACAGGCTTATGACACCTGATACTATCTTGATCTACTCTGTTTGACAGCAACTTCATATTTTTGTCTAAAGGATACTTTATCTTTAAAACTCAGTTTGTTCCAGGATATATCTCAGGACAACCTTTCCCTAATGTTGAAGATATCAGTCCAAGTTTCATGTTCCCAAGAATATTTATATCTTTAAATATTCTCTTTGCTCATTACCTTGGTTTTCTTCTTTGAGGAGTATAGTTTGGATATTTGGATAACATTAGCATGCCATCAATTTCTAGGTATTATTTCAACCCTTCCTTTATTCCCATTTTATAATTTCTATTCTCTGCCTCTTTATTTTCTATAGTAATCCTCTCTTCTTCTGTTTCTTTCAACTTTATTTCTTCAGTAGTTTATTTTTTTTTTTTTATTTTTTTTTTCGAGACAGGGTTTCTCTGTGTAGCCCTGGCTGTCCTGGAACTCAGTCTGTAGACCAGGCTGGCCTCCAACTCAGAAATCCGCCTGCCTCTGCCTCCCAAGTGCTGGGATTAAAGGCGTGCGCCACTACCGCCTGGCTCTTCAGTAGTTTAAAAGAGTCATTTTCATGTGATTTTTTTTTCTTAAACTCTAACAACTCATGTTTCCCCCTCTCAATTGTTTCATTGTGTTTAACCTGAGTTTCTTGCATTCTTGTGATCTTTCATTGATGAGGAGAACTTAGGCTATCATAAGAAACACTGTTTCTTATGCTGTCAACATTGGCAACATAAATTGTTACAGTGTGTGCTGGCTATTCTTATGTCAACTCCGCACAAACTAGAGTCATTTGAAAGGAAAATGCCTCCCTAAGATCTGGCTATAGAGTATTTTCTTAACTCATGATTGATGGGGGACGAGCCCAGCCCATTGTGGATGGTGCAATCGCTGGGCAGGTAGATGCTCCTGGGTTCTATAAAAAATGAGGCTGAGCAAGCCATGGTGAGCAAGTCAGTAAGTAGTACCCCTTCATGGCCTGTGCCATGGGTTCTGCCTTGCCATTAGCTCCTGTCTCTGGGTTCCTAACGTGTTTGAGTTCCTGTCCGGACTTCCTTTAATGATGAACAGTGATGTAGTGAAGTGTAAGCCCCCCTTTCTTCTCAGCTTGATTTTGGTCATGGTGTTTTGTCACAGCAATAGTAACCCCAACTGAGACATGGGTTTTATCTGCTTGAAAGCAAAATTTCGCTCTGTGTCTCTGTCTTTGTCTCATCCTTTTTCTCTTCATTTGTTTCTCTTTCTGAGTTTTCTGTGTGTTTGAGTAAGCTTTGCTTTTCTTTTTACATTTTAAAATAAACTCTTAGTCTTGTACCTGGCCAGCTTCCTCCCTTTTCCTTTCCTCACATATTAAGTTGCTGGATATCTGAGATTACCATTGGAAGGATGGCTGAGTATAGCTTTCTTTCCAGCCTGCTTTTCAAACCACATATTTTCTCATTTTCTGTTGTCAGAACAACTGATCATTGAATATTGTCCATCTGATTGCTTGAATAGAAGCGTTTCCTTTGCTTCAGGGGCTCATCCTGTCCTGGAGGGCACCTGTCTCCAGTCTTGTTTAACTTCGACCCTCTATACACATGGCCACAGGAGATAGAACATCTACCTTTAGTTAAGCCAGTGGTGCTTACCAGATTGCTAATGCTGGGACTTCTTGGCACTGTCTGTCCTCTACCTTCCTATCATCCTGCAGTTTGTACATCACATGTACCCTCTGGTCAGCCGTCATCTGAATATTTTAGCCTGGAGACTATAACCACTTTCTACTTCAACAAAAATAGAATATGTGGATCTTTAGATTCATTGTGGCTGTTTTAAGAGGGGAAAAGAGGCTGACTTGAAAGAGCCTTGTTCGTATTAGAAGTCTGTGTTCTCTGTGGGTCCACTCAGCCTTCTTGGCATCACAGAATCTGACAATAACAAATATAGAACAGTTTATTATCATAAGTACAGCTTTGGTCTCTCATAGTGAATTTGTACACAAAGCCTGGAAAATTAACTTATAAGCACACATACAATAAACCTTGATAATGTAAAAGAAGTGTAATAGATTTGCCAAGTATTCATACTTGAAATAGAGTGTGTGTGTGGGTAAGTGGCAAATATGAACATCCTCTCTCATTGTGACAAGTCCAAGGAGATCAACTAAGAGACTGTGGGAGGATGGAGCTCATGAACCTGTTATATTAGGCAGCCACTTCCAGGATAGCAAGAATGCTCCTCTGGGTCCCTACACATGCCCTGCAGAGGGCATTATATAACTATCTAGGTTCTCTGGTATATTAGTCAGGGTTCTTTAGAGCCACAGAACTTATGGAATGAATCTCTGCATATATAAAAAGGTCTATCTATCTATCTATCTATCTATCTATCTATCTATTTTTCTGGGCTGTAGTCCAGCTAATCCAACGATGGCTTGCTGTGAGTAGAAAGTCCAAGAATCTAATAGTTTCTCAGTCCCACAAAGCTGGATGTCTCAGCTGGTCTTCTGTAAGTGCTGGAATCCCAAAGAAGTGGGCTCCTGGGCCAGTGAAGGAATGGATAGGTTAGCAAGGTGAGGGCAAGCCAGCAAAGAGCAAAAGATTCCTTCTTCTATGTCCTTATATAGGTTTCCAGCAGAAGTTGTGGCCCAGATTAAATGTGTGTCTTTCTGCCTCAAGATCCAGATCAAAGATGTGTGTCTTCCTACTTCTAAGGTCTGGAAGAGAAGTGGATCCACCCACTTCAAACTAAGCAGAAAATCTCTCACAGGTGTGCCCTCCAGTTTTGGATGGTAGTTCATTCCAGATGTAGTCAGGTTGACCACCAAGTCTAGTCACCAAGTTCTTGAAAGGAGGCTTGCCTATCATGTCTGAAGCTTTGGTTTCAGTCTCTACCACTGGAATACAAACAAAGCAAACCAATTCCAAATGTCTAAGTTGGTGATGAAAAAAATAAAAGTTCAGAGTATAAAAATCACAGTGGTGCATGCTCGAGTGCACACACACACACACACACACACACACACACAGAACCACCTCAAACAAAGAACCAAACAAGCCTGAAAGCAGGAGACATTAATAGTCTTTTTGTTTGGGTATAAGGGAGATTTCATATCCTCTTTTACTTTCTGTGCTGGCTGAGAAGTTATGTATACATGTCCCTTCTACAATATAAAAGAAATGGTTGAATAAAAAAAAAGAAAAAACATAGTAACTCCTTTAACAATAAAGATATTTGAGAGACCTTTTCTGGTTTATATGCCTACCTTGGCAGAATGTAATTTTTAAAGCATTGGATTGCTATTGTAGAAATATATATATTTAGAGACCTCTGGTCAATGTGAGTTTTTGTAGTTAAGGTTGTATCCTAGCTTGCTTTCTTTTGCTGTGATAAAACACTGACCAAAATGAATGTATGGAGGAAACAGTTGATTTCATTTTACAGCTTATAGTCTATCATCTAGTGATGGTGTAATAGGAACTCAGGGCAGAGGCGTGAAGCAGAAGCTGAAGCAGAGGCCATGGAGGAGTGCTACTCACAAACTTGCTGTCCATGGCTTTCCCAACCTGCTTTATTATACAGCCCAGGACCACCTGCCCAGGGGTAACACAGCTCACAGTAGGCTGAGTGTCCTATATCAATCATTAACCAAGAAGATGCCCCCACAAACTTTCCCCCAGGCCAATATGATGGATGTGTTTTCTCAATTGAGGTTTCCTCTTTCCAGGTGACTCTAGATTGAATCGAGTTGAGAAACACTAATCTGTACAAGTTAACACATTCTTCTTTTCTCCCTCTCTTTTTGATGCTGGGATGGAACCCAGGTCCTTGTGCATGCTAGGCAAATGCTCCATCACTGAGCAACACCTCTAGCTATAATATCAAGTTTAATAGCAGCATAATTTTCCATGATAATCAACCACAATTAGTTCAACCAACATCCCATTTCAGTCACGAACATGGTTTCTTCGTCTAGGATAGACAATATTGTGATAAATATTCTTAAAGCAAAATGTTGTTGTCTTCACAATTCACCAAGTTCTTAAAAGGATTTACAGAATATCTATTAAATGAGACTGCTGCTTTAATTCATGTAATAAAGAACACATCTGTCCAATGCTTTCTAATTCATTCAGGTGAGTTTGGATAAAAACCCCTGACTCTGTAACTTCAAGGCACATATCTTTAAATGCATAATTGTTCAAGACCTATAGAAAAAGTAGCCATTCTTTTTTGCTCACTAAGGAGATTTGACTAATCAGGCTATGAAAGGGAATCAACTCCACCCCAACTCACATGATAGGAAGTACACAGATGTAGAATCAACAGCATGTAATGGCCACACAATGCAGGGCCCTATGCCCTCTGAGTGAGTTCCTCTTTGTACCACAGAGGAGTTTATGTTCAGTTTTCTCTGCCAGTTCTACTCTATGCTGAGTCGTCACACTATGAACTGCAAGAACTTAAACAGGATCTAAGGCCAGTAAGATGGCTCAGTTGGTTAAGGTGCTTGCTGCTAAGCCTGACCACCTGAGTTTGATCCCCGGGACCCACTCGGTAGATGGAGAGAATCAGCTCCTGCAGGTGTGCTGTGGCACAGGCAGATCTTGTCATCAGCCCTCTACTGAATGGATACAGAAATCATGAAATAAGTAAATGTAATAAAAAGTGCATTTTGGGAATGTGTTTATGCATTTTAATAGACAATTTATCAACATAAATGTATCTTCCAAAGTATAACCCACTGCATGCATGAAAGTTTCTGAAGGTATTAGATAGTCAGACCTGAGGTGAGAAGTTGGAGGTGGGTAATCCCAAGATTGATTATATATATAGATTAGATTATGATATGTTATATCATATAATAAATGTGTATGGTGCTTGAATTTATTGATTTTTCTTAAGGATTCAGTTATTTCATGCAAAAATTTTAAATGGTTTGTTTTTATTGTGTAGGCTTAGATTTTTCAAAACCTACTTTACTTAGGGTCCTTTAACACTTCAAACTTCCTTCTAGATCACCTACCAGAGGAAGGAAAGAGGAAAGGTTAATAGGAAATGGTGGTTGTAGATCTGGTTAGAAGTAGCTTTTTGGGGCGGTTCTAATCTGCATTGTCAGGATATCAGTAGTGCAGTCCAAAACACAAAACACAAATCAGTAGCAGTGGCTGGATCCCAGAAGAAACTACAAAGCTCCACCCAATTGGCATGAGTCTGAAGAAGCGTTAAAAGGCAGTTGGGATACCATTTGGTACATTTCTCTTTACAAAGTTGTAACAAGGAAAGATCAGTGAAGACCAGCAAAGAGTCCCAAGGCATACCAATGTAAAAGCGCCATCAGCAGAGACCAGTGAAGTGTTGCAAGGGAAACCAGTGCTAGAGCCTTGGTCGCTGTCTGTTAGGTTCTACTTATACTCTTTCCAAACATCATGAGTCCTCTACCGTGTGTCTGCCTCAGCAAAACATCCTCTCAAAAGACAGCTTTCAGAAGATCATCACATGGCACAAATAAATCTCCAAAGAAACCAGAAATCTCCCCCTCATATTGTACAAGTAATGTAGCAGAGAAATTTACTTTTTCAATTACTGATATTCCTAGAGTTTAAATACTTTATCTTCCCCCCGCCCATAACACAGCCTCTAGAAAGTTTTCATGTGTAACAGACTGAAAAGTAGCATTGAGATAAAAATTCAGCATTGAAAATAGTTGTTATCAGTGAAAATATCCATGATGAATGCATGCCTGGGCTCCAGGGATGCTTCAGCAGCACTGCTGAGCCTGTGGGTGCTAGGCAACTGAAAGGTGGGGAGCATTTCCTCCTCTGCACAGAGCTCTATTCCAGCCCAGGGAAGCATCCTTCTCTCCAGCTGCTTGTCCACAAGCCCTTCCTGCCATGGATGACTTTAGGAACAGCTTGTCGCACACAAACCATTCTCTGGGAATACCTACATCATTTAGCTGTTTGACAGGTGTTTAACACTAGGCATCATCTACTCTACATGCTCCTCATCATGATTCAAGCAATCCCAATGAGTTAAAAGCAAAAAGACAAGGTTTCCCTCTGTTTCTTCAACTGTGTTTTCATCACGGGGAATCTGTGTTCTCAGCTTAAGGATGTTACTTCCCAATTGGTCCCATACCCACCAGCTGTGCCTGGTCACTTTCCTAGGTGCTGGGATAAAATACTGACAGAAATCACTTAAGAGAGAGGAGGTTTATTTTGGCGCCTGGTTCAAGGGAAACATTCTGTAGTGGTTGGGTGGGGAGGGCATGCTGATCAGCTCAGTCTCTGGTGGCAGGAACATGTAACCATGTAACCAATGATTGTTCTGTGGCACTGGCAAGAAAGCAGAGAGCTGAGCTATAGGCAGAGTAGACAACATAGTCTCCCAAAACTGCTCTTTCCCTCCAGCTAGGATCTACCTCCTAAAAGTTCCAAATATTCCAAGAGAGTACTACAAGCTGAGGACCTAGTATTTAAACTCATGGCCCTATGGAAGATTCCTAATGTTCAAACTACAGCCAATTCAGAGGATATGAAGCAAAATATCTACACATGTGTCCATGGTTTTAATACGACACAGATGGGTGTATGCTGCATGTACTGTGTTATGACCTGCTTTTGTACTAACATGTCCACTATGGACAGCTTGCAATATAGGTATATCAGCACACAGAACCTGCTTTCCTTTTTCCTCTAAAACATATGAGTTAGTTATTCATTCATTTACCTATGAGGTACAGAGGAGATTGAGTCCAGAGCCTCCTGTATTCTAGCAAGAGCTTTGCCACTAAACTGTACTCCTTGATTATTTTGAGGCCGAGTCTCCAGTCTGGTCTCTTGACCCTCTTGCCTCCGTCTCTGGGGCAACAGATCCATGTGTGCACCCCCATGTCTGTTTGTGCTTCCCCTTTCTAAGTAGCTAAATTAAATTCCATTATGAGATAAATTGTGATTATTATTATTATTATTATTACTACTACTACTATTATTTTGTTTTACCAATTCCTATTTGTTAGACATTTGCAAGCCTTGTAATTTCTCATACTACCTTAAATACTCATGCTACTTTAAAGTAAGCAGATCTTATCCCAGAAAGACACTTCCTGCTCTCAAAAGGCAGTCTGGCCTCTATGGAAATAAGCAACTCTCAGTTCACACAATTAGAAGGTGTGCGATGCGTGAACGCTTCCTTCTCTTCCCCATTCAGCCTGTTGAGAACCGGAACAGCAGCACCAGCATATGTTCCCACTGTTCACTTAGGGCCTCCTGTTTCACAGGAGCATCTTCTCTTCACTGGAGAGTGGCTGCTGATATGCTGCTTCACTGTGCAAGCCAGTATGGATGTGTGAATGTGGCACGCCTGTTCCCCAGAGACAGAGGAGCAGTTGAAATCAGTTTCTTGGGAGCCTCTCAACTCGATGTCAGTCCTGCCTTACCCTAGGACACACCTCCATTTACAGACTTAGAAAATGCAATGGCATGGTCAATACACATATGCCCAGTCACATACATGCATGTAACATATTATATGCTCTTACACACAATCATGGGCACACATAGGCACAGCCATGGGCACAAACTCCCACACAGAATCATTTTGTCAATAAAGATCAGAGGCTCAATGGGTAGTTGTTCTCATGCTGGGGGTGGGGGGGGGAAGGGACTAAGGTAGGACTATAAAGCCCTTAAGCTCAGTCCCTAACCAGTTGGCTCGATCCCCACTAGCTAGCATTGGTTTAGGGGAGCCTCTCCATGACAGCCGATCCCTCCAAACACCTTCCTCTGGGGTGGCCCTTTCCCACGACAACCTTCTTAGATTTGGGGCAGCTGCTAAATAGAAGAGCCACATGTGGTATAGAGTGTGGTTCCTGGCCACTTCCTGCCATCTCCTGTGCTGGAGGTTCGAGGACCTACTTCTTCCCGGTCCGTGGAAGGCTTAACATCGGAGAGGAGCATCACATCTGGTTGAATTCAGCTCAAGGTTGCTTAAAAATCTATTCCATGCAGGAGCTTGGACACAGTGGACCTCAGACTGTTTCCAGATCTGTGTCTTCCCAGGGCTGCATTCCAGACATAGTGGAACTGCTCTGGACAGCGGAACACCCTTTGCCAACACGTCAGTCTCCCCAGCCCGCATAGCACAAGGGGCTAGAAATAACATGTGGAGAGAAGGCAGGCTCTAAAGGTGGTGACCACCACCTTCTGATATCTCAAAAGCTAGCGTTTGTTTGACGTGGTGTCTGGACACATCTTCTTCACCTCCCTCCTTTAAGTCTCCCTCCAGAATTGGGAGGATCAGTATAGGAAAACAGTTTATTTATTTATTTATTTATTTATTTATTTATATTTTCTGGTCCTCTCTGTCTTGGCAAGTCCAGTGCTGTTTGCAAGGCACTGAGTCATGGTGTCTAGGAAACTTGAGGGGTGGGACTTTAGGAGAGAGGGATTTCAGCCCAACAGCTGCTCCAGCAAAAGGGCGTTGGGTATCGCGACACTGAACATCTTACTGTAGCCACTTGCAGTCATATAAGGAAGGAGATTAACACATGGGGGGGGGGGATTCAATCAACCGACCTACCAATGAGTAGTGAGCACTGCTGGGAAAAGCAACCTCAGGCCAATCTGAAGGAAGGGGAATCTGGCAGAGGACATCATACCTGCAAAGGCCTCGGGAGAAAATAAGCCTGGCTTTCCCTTGGAATGCCCAGTTGCCTGGTTGGATCACAGTAAGCAAGGGGTTAGGATGGAAGAGAAAGCTGCGTGAGGAGCCACTTTGATTTGATGCAGAAGGCATAGAAGGATTTTGATCTTGGGGTCTGATTTTTCTTTTCTAAAGAGGCAGTGTTTGTAGGTGCAAAAGGAGAAGAGATCAACGGAGGAGGAGTTTAAGGATGAGACTGTAGTGTGCTGGAGCAGGTGGCAGTAGTAGGGAGAGATGACCTCTGTGTGAGTGTGTGCAGGTGTGATGGGGAAGCAGGGAGCTGGGCTTCAACTGAGGGCCCAGCAGCATCATTGCCAGTGAGGCATCCTTAGAACCAAAGCAGAGCCTCGGTGGGAAGAGGCTGCCTGAGTCCATAGGATGGAGAAAATAAAGATGTATTACATTTATGTGTACATGCTTATGTGTGTGCCTTTGTCTGTGTATCACAGAGTACACTTGGAGTTCAAAGGACAACTTTCAAGAGTCAGTTCTTACCTTCCATCAGTGAGTTCCAGGGATTGAACTCAGGTCATCAGGATTGGTGGTAAGTACCTTTACTTGCTGAGTCATCTCTTGAAGGCCCAGGATTTCTAAGTCTTTCTCATCTAATAAGTGTAGGATAAAGCTGGGTCGAAAGTTCACTAAAGCATTTGATGTTTTGTTCCTTTAAACAGTTTGCATCTCCATTAACACCACCATAACCTTTTAGCTGGGATCAGCATCTCTTCTCAGCCTACGAGGCCGTAGCTTTACCCACATAAACCCTATACCCACTTGCCATATTGGACTGAAATTTTCATGATGGCTGGCATTAAGTCAGATTTTTTTTTTTAAAAGATCAATGATGCTTGATCTGATAATATTGAAAAAGTTAACCAAAAATAAAAATAAGAGGTATTCCACCACGTGGAAAATTCATGCAAGATTAAATGCAAGATGTAACGGTCAGTCCATGTTTGTACCTCTGTGTATACTAACCACGAATGTCAAAGTCATGTGGAAACCTGGCCAGGTAGGCTGTGCCGACGACTCAGATTGAGTAAGCTTGGTAGCTTTTGAGAAAGTGATTTTTTAAGTGAGGAACAAACAAACAAACAGAAATACACTTATCAAACAAAATCTCTTGGTAAAGATCAAAGCCACCTTTCTTCAGTTAACATAGAAGTGACATTCAGTTTATTAAAATCATGCACAAGCTCTTTTGTATTTATATATTAATAGATAAAATAGATTTAAGTTCTGCATTCCAGTAGTTCTAAGTGTAATTTTTTTTTTCCTCTTTGAATGTCCAGTGGGACAGGGTCAGGACAACTTTTGTGTGTGACTGGTCCTATTTCCACTTACTAAATGCCCTCACAATTTCAAGATGTGATGACAAGTATATGGGCTTTACTTGCTTGAAAGCTCAGGTGTGGGGTGGGGTAGGGTAGGGTGGGAGGTCAAAAGCTCTCCTCCAAGAAATGTTTTCTCCGTAATCTCCCCAGAGTTTCTTATACGAGGAATAGGTCAGCATTTTAAAGCCTCCACTTCTGGCTTGCTTTTCTCAGCTCTTACCATCTCACTAGCAGCCCATTGCTGCAGGACTGGTGTTCTGTCAGCCAGGGTCTCATTTGGCTGGACTCTGCTACAGCTGAAAGCTGTGTGTTGAAGTGCCTGCTTCTGGATGTTGCATTTGGCACAGAAGGTACCATGGCTGTTCAGAGCACCCTAGACTGATGCAATGTGATCTTCCTTTAATTGGCTGTCGTCTTTGGGTTGGTTACTAAGCCCTTCTGGGCTTCATTATACCTCTCTGTCAAGTGATAGTTTATACCAAGATCTCTTTCTTCAGGGAATGTTATAATGATGAAAAGGAATAGAATACTTGAGTGGCAACTTCCCAGATTCTTAATAGACTTTGAGATCGTTTACATCATTTTTGAGCTAATAGGAAATACGTAGTGCATCCATCTTAAATGTAAATGTACCAGGCTGTTTTGTTTAATAGTTGCTAATTCTCAAAATCCTTTCTGTAGGTTAAGATCTCTAGCTGCTCTACAACTGTGGAGTCCACCTGTGCCAGACAGCATGGATAGTGACTTAACCACCAACCGTGGTCACGACCTCAGTGCCCTCACATGGCTACTTCTAAGTCCTATCATTTTGCTGTGTCAATCTCTCATCCGTTAAGGGCACACGACTAATCAGGGCATAGCATGTATTTTTTTTTTCACACACTGTTGTTGGTCCTCTGTCAAAGTGCATAATTATATATTTCTTATTATTGCTTTTGGAGACAGGCCTGGTCCTTCCTGGTCTATAAATCCCAGGAGGGCAGCTTGCCTGGTTGGTTCACCTCCAGCACCCACCACATGCCCTACCGTGTCGTCTCTGTTGACCAAGATGATGGATGAATGCAGGAGAAAGGCTGTTAGCATACAGACACCAACCACAGAGGGGACAATGAAACCTTATGAACCAGGGCTAGTATGTACTTATTCACTCACTCATTCATTCATTCAATCAAACATCCATTTAAAAAACTTGCATTCTGGCAAGAAAATTAATTTTCTCCCAGCCCCCAGTTTGAGTGTCAAAGCCATACGGACCACTAGCCCCGAGGTCAGGCTTTGCTTGGTTTGGTTTGGAAAGGGCTGACATGCGTTCATAGGCTGGAGGTGTGCTCAGAAGCAGAGAATTCATTATAACTAGTTAGTCATCCATGGAGACACTGCCCGTGGGCGGGGTGCACTTGGCGCTCTGCTCTGCTGGTGGGCTGGTTCCTGATGCAGCTTCCCTAGGTAGGTGTGTGACTGGCCTTAAGCCCACGGAGACTAGGGTCTGCCGGTAGTCAGAAAAAGGCCTGGTAAAGAGCCCTTCACATTCAACTCAATAATCCAAACCAATCACTGCCAAGATAACTTTTCCGGAGACTGCTGTGAGGGAGAGCTGTGCTGGATCCTAGCCGGATACTACCCAATGGAAGCCAGAGCCTACCCTTACTCAATTCTCTGCAATTGAGTGCAGAGAACTAGGGTGCAGGGTACCAGGGGGGAAAACCCTGTAAATCTCAGAGGTGGAAATGCATGCACTTAAGGAGAACCGAGGCGGCAGCCGGGGTGCATTAGGAGACTAGGTGAGGGAGGTCAGGAGCGCACGGCTGCCCCAGGTCCCCTGAGTTTGCTCCACCAGGCGAGGATGACTCAGCCTCACTCGGGTCTTTACCGCCAGCCCGCGCGAGGGCTCCACAAAGTTCCTAGTCACACCCTAGAGCATGTACGAGGATGGGGACAAGATTTTTCTAAGGGTGGGGGCCTCGGCGAAAGAGACATCCTGGGGCTTCCCCTGTGGGTATTCAGAAGCCTCGCCTGCGCTCAGCTGCCTCCTCCCGGGCTGGGGCTGGTGTGCGGAACGTCCGGGCTCGGAGCAATCTGACCCCCCCCCCCCCCCCTCCCCCGGCAGAATAAAGGGTGTCTGCAGGTCAGGTTGGACTCCCTGCCGCGTTTGCTTCCTTTCCCGCTCTGGCATTCTGGCCCTTCGGTGCACCGCGTAGCAGTGCGGACCCCGAGCTTCAGTAGGCTCGGAAGCACCCCGGCCCGTGGTCCCGAGCGCCAGCGGTGGCTGTGTGGCCGCCCGGTGTCCGCGCCGCGACTGCAGCGCCACCCTCCGCGCTTTCCACTAGTCGCCGCGGCCGTGGAACCCCGATGGGCGGCCACGCCGTGGTGTTCTCCCTAGACCCCGGCCCCCTTGTCCCATCCCCAGCCCGCTCCGCCGCTTTACGAGCCGGTCCAGTGCTGCCGCCGCCGCCCGCTGGCTTCTTCCAGACTTCTGCTTCTTCCCAAGGAACCCGGAGGGGAATCAGGAGGGGGGTCGTGCCACCTCTAGGCTCCGCAGCCCCCCACCCCAAAACCGCTGACCAGTCCCCGGGGCTTCTGACCAGATCAACCACTGGCAAAGTGTAGAGCATCGGGGGGCCCCGGTCTCGCTCCCCCCCCCCCCCTCTCCCCCCCCCCCCCCCGCCACTCCGCTCCGGTCGCCAGGGCCTGGGGACGCCCGGGGCCACCCGAGAGTAGCGCCCGTGGCGGCGGACTGCGGAGTTGTAAAGAACTCAGCGGCCGCAGTGGGCCGGGCCGGGCGAGGCACGAGCCGTGGCGGCCAAGGACACTGGAGTTTGCGAGTCTCCGCCCGCGAGGCGCCTCCCGCCCTCCCGCCGCGGCTCGCCGGACTCCCCGGGGCCGCCGAGGCGGGGCCGGGCAGCTGCCGCTGCAAGAGGCGCGTCTCGCTCCCTCCTCCCGCGCCTGCCTCCTCCCCAGTGCTCCCTCCCGCCTCCTCTCCGCCCTCCCCCCCCCCCCCACCCCCCTCTTCCCCCCCCCCCGCCCCCCGCGCTCCCCAAGTGAGCCCGGCGCGCGAGAGGCAGGAGGGGCGGCGCGCGGCGGAGCAGGCAGCCCAGCGCGCTCGCCCACCGCCCGCCCGGCGCAGCTCTCTGCGGCCGCTCCAGTCGCCGCCGCCGCCGCCGCCGCCGCCGCCAGGATGGCCGGGCCGGGCTCGCTGTGCTGCGCCTCCCGGGGGGCCTCGGCGCTCCTTGCCACGGCGCTTCTCTACGCCGCGCTGGGGGACGTGGTGCGCTCCGAGCAGCAGATCCCGCTCTCCGTGTAAGTGCCTGGTGCTGGGACTCCCGGGGAGGGGCCGCTAGCGCCCGTGAGAGACCCGGGGCGCCCAAGTTTGGGCGCCTGCAGGTGCGGCTGGGCAGGACCCGCGGCGGGTGCGGGCCTCGCCTCTTGCACCTGCCTCTCAGCATCAGCACCCAGCGGCGGGAGACTAGGGTGGGACCTTCTCGCCCTTTCCCTGGGGCTGGGGTGTAAGACCTGGAGAGGTTCACCTCAAGTGACAGCGCCAAGTTTGGAGCCTGTTTACCGACTGCAACTTCCACGGGCTGTTTAATGGTTCCCCTTTCTGCTACCTTGCCATCCTACTTTTCCGGGAAGCGGGGGGATGGGTGGATTTCTTCAGAGTAGTATTTGCCAGGTGATATTCATTTTAGGTGTTTAAGTAACCAGGCAATTGTTTCTATGAAAAAGCCCGTGGTCGTCTTAGAGAGCCCAGGGAGACTTTACACCTTATGAACTCTGGTGACCCCCGACCCCATCCGGCGCTGCGCTCTGCACCTTGGTGCTGGTAGTTTGTAAGACAGAGCTTTTTCTATCTTTCTTTTCTTTTTCCTTTAATGTTCTATCGCCCTGCTCTTTCAGCCATAGCCCGGTGTGTGCGCGTGTGTGACGGTGACACTGGTATTACATTTCTTCCGTCTTTTCTTTTCTCCCCATAGAGTGAAGCTGTGGGCCTCGGCTTTTGGTGGGGAGATAAAATCCATTGCTGCCAAGTACTCGGGTTCCCAGCTTCTGCAAAAGGTAAGGTTTCTGTGGTGACAGACAGCGATGATTTTTCTAGCACAGAAAATGGAGGCAGATTTAGTTTTTTCCAAACAAACGTGAGCCCAGAGCTGCATCAGTTATCAGAGTAGTCTCTGATCTCCAGTTCTTGGCATTGTACCGTGCAGTGACTTCTCTCTACCAACCGGTTATTTTTAGATGACACTTGATTCCAAACACAAAGAAAAGCAGGATACTCACTCGCACTGTCCTGGCTGGGGCTAGGAAACAGTGTGTTTGCATGGCTCTTCTCGCAGTTGTAGGTATTGCTGTCTCAGTGCGAGAGCAGATGCTTCCCTGGCCAGAAGATGCTAACTTCTTCCAAGGGGCAGAATTGGCAGCGTCTGTTTTCTGAGTCTCCACCTTGCATGGGAGTCATAGGGATCAGTGTATTGGCGAGATACCAGCAGCATTGTTTGTCATCCCTGCAGTCCTACAATCCCATTATTCCCCAATCATCTAGACCCAGGGCTGGGGTGCATTACATCATTACAGATAAGGCGAATGGATGTGGTTATCTTTCCACTCAGCTGCACTGCTGGGTAATAAGCTAGGAGAGTGGTCCACAAACTTAAGAAATTGGTCTGCACCCATATATTTCTGTAAAGTAATGAGAATGGAAAATTGATTATTAGGGCTGTTATCAGGAGCTGCATCAATTTTAATTCAAATAGGCAGCATCATGCTTAAAATTACATCTTGAGATATATGGCCCCCTTCCTCCCCCTTTAAGATAAAGAATGAGCGGGTGGGTGGGTGTGTAGGGGTGGAGATCAGAGCGGGTGAAAAGAATTTCAAGTTAATAAACGAACCAAATTAATCCAGATATTCTCCTGACAATAGAAAATAAGATTGGCCTTTAGGGGACAATTCTCCGAGAATGGGTATAAAGAGCTTAAATTGTTAAGTTAACTTTTAAGCATTTTAAAATGTGTTTTTCGGGCCAATGTACCATATGTGTTGCGCATGCTGCCTGGTAACCAAGTCCATATTTTATTTATGGCATTCCGTTTCAGAGAGTAGCATTTCGGGGCATTATACGACGCTGTTTGCCACACGAAATTCAAATATTATAATAAAGCATCATCCAGTAATAGGACGACAAGATCTGGAAAAACAAATGCCAGGCACGGAATCCTTGAAGCCACAGGGAAGGCTGTTCACCTTTAGACTGGGAAGAAGTTCACTGAAACTTAGTCAGTTGATAAAGCTTGATGCGTTGACCTGCCTTAATGCAAGACAGCCATTTACATACCTGCTATTCTCCACGTTTTTGTAAGAATGGCCTTTCTCCCTGGCATTCTTTTAATTTGGTCCAGCCTTGCTTGTACTCTGGCTTTTTGCCTGCTTGTCAGATGTTTTATGTGACAAGCTCCGGACTGTGACACAGCCTGCGTATTTTGCCTATGCTTTGAATTCTGAGATGCTCTGAGTGTGAACATATTGTATAACTTTAAAGAAACACTTCTCATCTGCATGTTGTAGTTGTAACAGTTCCAAAAGAACCCCCCTTTTTTTGGTCTTGGTTGTACTTAGATAGCATCTCGCTCACATTTTTGGGGAGCACATGAAATACATTTGTCTTCTCTTGGAAGTTTGTGCACACATGCGTGCTGCACAAATCCCATCAGCCCTATTATTAGTTATTGTGTAATAGCAAATTGGCAGTGGCTAAGATAGTACTTCTCATCGGCATAGTTCCTGATACTGAATTCACCAGCCTTGCTCTGCCCTTGTTGAGTTTGCAGCCTGACAATTGTGTAATTATTTCCAGCTGTTTAATGCTTTGTTGCCCTTCCTTGCTGCTGTCTGGCATTTTGTTACTAATTTGAGGGGAAGGTGAATTGGTGCTTTCAGTTAGGGTGAGGGTAGGTATCTGCTCTAGGACTAGGGTTCATCTTTCACAGCTGGGGCTGTGAAATAGCCACGGCTTTGGGTTGTTTGGCAGATAACTTTCATGAGTGACCAGAAGGGTGGATAAGATGATTTAGGAAGCACTTTTAAGAAACCTCTGAACCATACTGATCTCCCAAATGTGACTGCATTCTTTAAAATGGTGGAGAGCATTGGTTCAGAGAGTTAAGCAGTAGTGGCAAGAGACTGTTCTGAGTGTTGGAGATGAAGCAGCACTTGGAAAAGTAAGGGTACCGTCACCCTCCTGCTTATTTTCAAGTTTCTGGCCACTTGCATTAGCATTTATTTCCTTAAATCAAAGCAGCATGCATCTGTCCATCACATCTCTGTATCTTAACAATTGAGGTGCTTTGAAAATGAGTTAAAAAATTCAACTGGAAAATGCATTAACACTGTGTTAAGGGAATTCATGGGTGACAATACTGGGTTGCATAATAGACTAATTTTATTTGTAAGTTGCGGGCATTTACATTTGATTCTCAGTTAAGAAAAAAAAGTACCATGTGTTATGATATAATTTTATGTATTTATGTAGTTTTCTAACCAGAACTTCATATTATGAGTCAAAGTAGCATGTTCATTTTTGGAAATGGAAGTCTGCTTGTCTGTCTGTCTTTCTGTCTGTCTTTCTTTCTGTCTTTCTTTCTTTCTTTCTTTCTTTCTCTTTCTTTCTTTCTTTCTTTCTTTCTTTCTTTCTTTCTTCCTTTCTTCCTTTCTTCCTTTCTTCCTTTCTTTCCTTTCCTTCTCTTCTTTTCTTTTCTTTTTTGATCTTGGGCCTAAACTTTCCAAAGTAATTACTGTGAATATAAATGAAATAAGGATTGACCGTCTACTTCGAGGTGTTTGGAGACTGGGAGACCTGCCATTTTGGCAACATGCTTTGTTAGGTAATGTGACTTGCAGTCTAAAGTAAACACTCATGGCTAACACTGTGGTTCACTGCGCTATAGGATCAGTGTCCTCGGCTGTTCCTATGTTTAGTGTCGTGGTTCTCCCTGCCATAGCTTAGGATCTTCTAGTAGGTCTTCTATGCAGGCTTGTCCAATTAATTTCTTATATTTGCCTTAGTTGAACGTGGGAATAGCAACCTATTCATTTCATTTGCTGCAGGCATTTTGGATTTTATAAAGCACAGGGAGTCAGATAGTTTTTAAAGTTGTGTGTCTGGGCTGTAGAGTGGAACATGGGCATGAATCCTGAGCAGTTTGGGGGTTGTTAGAGGCCCTCTGAAGTCAAGTGCCAGTGGTGTGCCCCTGTGTGCCTGTCAGCTGCCTCCTTCACTGGCAGATACTGCAGACTTTCCCATTCTCTTCAGCTTTTAATTAACTTCCTATTTGACATATTCATGCCAGTTTTCAGCTGCCCAATTTTGCTTTATTTTCCCCAAAGAATGTGCTCTGTCTGGGTTCTTTCTGGGAAGGGGGAGGGGTATAGTTTGGCCACCTCTCTATTCTGGGATTCACAGAGAAGTGTTCTAATGGGTCTGAGAACCTGGCTGTTTAACACAAAGACACCACACCTTTAACATTTGCAATAAAAGTCATTAAACCCAGCACGGCATGATTTTCATTCCCTCTTCCTCAGGGGGACTTCCTCCGAAGCTGAGTTTTTCAATGTTTAGACTTGCATCCAGGGGATGAATGTCCCTGGGAATATTGGATTCTAGTGACATTTTCTAGAATTGAGATGGTAAGCACAGGTAATATGTGTTCTTGCTTTTAACATCAACAAAGAGTCCACAGCTAGCTGGACACCTCCTGCAGCACTCACCAGGCCTTTTGATTCTTGAAATGCACAAGCAGGCTTTTGTGCTATCAACTATTTCTTGAGATGGCTTTCATACATAAACTTGATGTCTCTCTTCGCAGGACAGAGTCAGCAAAGTAAAAGGCTGATCCCTTTAGCTGTTTCTACAATTATGACTTTTCATCAATGCGGAAATCAATGGACTTTTTAATAATTAACAAAGAACATTTGTGAATTGCGAAGGGGGGTGGTGGTTGTGGTGGTCCCTGCCGTGCTGTCCTGAGGAAGCACAGCCCTACAGACCTGCCGTCCCCAAGGATACACATTTAGCCTGTGTTGCCGAGGTACGTTTATAACATCACTTCAGATGAGTACGCTTTCTTCTTTTATATTATCTTTTAAAGCTTTGACATTTCTGAAGTGACAGTTCCAATCTTTCTGGTTAATTACTGGTCTCATTAGACCTGTCACCAGGATGCACATGTGATAAGTGTCGGAACTTTTAATGCCCACATGGTCTCTCGATAAGTTCTTGTATGAACCTTTGGTTTGTTGTTTTTCTTTTTTTTTTCTGCCCCCTTTTCTAAGACTTGTTCTCTGTCAGAGACACCCTGCTTTCTTTCTTTTACTAGGAACTGCTGCAGCCTGTGCTACTCAGATTTGCATACGCTTATTAAAATTAAGGGGCTGGAAATATGAATGAAATTCTTGCTGGAGCTGAACTTTAGGTTTCCGTTGCAGTTGTGTGAGTTTTGGTCCGTTATCAGGGCGATCTCTTTCTAGTATTAATTAATACATGGCTATGGTTATTATACTACCAGTTTGTTTTTGGGCAGACATGTGAATATCAAATCGTCTACCGGTTATGAACTCTCTCAGGCATGGACAAGCACAATTAGCTTTTTCAGTTTTTGATGAAGATTATCACTGCGTGATGGGATCCATGAAAATATAAGAAGCCATTATTCCTGTGTACTTATGGCCTTTACTCCAATTTCACTCCTTCAGTTTGCAGCACATATCCATGGGAGTGCAAATTTGGGACTTCAGACTCTGTTTTTGATTGATCTCCATTGGTACATGGTGCTCCCACATAAGGCAGCCAATAAATGACTAAGTGTGCTGAGCTTGCTAAAATGAGTGCACATCTCATGTGAGCAGGATCCTTTGTCTCAGACTTGTCATTAATCCAGATTTGCCATCATCGAAGCCAACAAATGGGCCTTGTCTTTATCTGCACTCACAAGGTCTGTCAGGATCCCCCACCTCCTGGAACAGCAGTACCAGCACCGGGAGAAAATGGCCCTGGGGTGGAGACTTCCAGGGTCTTTGAAGCATAGAATGTTAATGGGTGTAAGTTGCTTGGGATGCTGCAATTTGACTTAGGGGTTTTGTTGTATCTGAGACCATGGAAGGAATTAAATAGATGCCATAAAGTGTCAGTCTATGAATTAGCATATGAGACTTCACTTTCTTTTAATGCCATTTTCACGTGAAGAGTTAATGGCCTATGTACCATCCACAGAAAGAGGTTTCTGAAACCAGGCTCTGATGACCCTGCTGACCCTTCTGTTCTCCTCAGTCCATTAAACAGAGTGTACCTTTTCCTTCAAGGGAAGGAAGGAGACAGGCAGGGAGGAAGAAGAGTGGCTCTATTCCTCAGGCTCCCCTCGTTGCGTAGCCATCAGCAGACTGTCTGAAGTAGACTCACTGTGCCCTTACAAAACAGTGGCCCATGCCTGGAGTCACCCTCAGTGCCTTGGGCAGCGGATGTCTTGTGGGATGGTCTGCATGCCAAACCGGCAGAAAATTATCATACAAATAAACTTTGAAAAAAAAAAACCTAGTGTTTGTAAAACATGACAAGTTTTTATTTGCTTTGGGTAACACCTGTGAAGTGTTCATTGGGCCATTTAAACGAGGCCTTGCATTCTGCGATTTGTAATAAATGCATCTGTTAGATAGCTTCTCATTTACCCCAGATCAGGATTATGAAAACAAACAACTCAGAGGCCAAATTATGTGTTTCAAGGATGTATTGGAAAAGAAAGCATTCTCTCTCTACAAGAAATGGATGACCGTGACTTACCCTTTGCATATCTCAGGACATTAATCTTGACACCTGTTATTAGAAGATGGTTAACCCTCAAAGAGCCATTATGTAGGTAAGTGATCCAGACTGGCAAGCGTACCAGACTAGCAAGCTGAGCAGAGCCATAAATGCTGTGAGTTCATACCACAGACCACTGGTCATGCATTTAAGGGGGAGCAACTGCCTGTCAATACAGGGGATTCCACCTGTCATTACCACCATAGCTACTGAGTGTGTGCCTGCATCTGCATCCCTGCCCCAAGGTGGATGCCGCTCATGCAGAGTGTGCCTGACACTGCTGGCCAATGGAGAGGGCTTCACCAAACAGAGCAAACCAGGATGCTGGTATAGAACTGAGTGGCTGCAGTTTATCAGGCATGGATTTGGCTAGGATTTAGGGTGGCTTATGCAGCTGCAAGTGAGGAATGGCTAAGAACATGGCCAGCTGCCTGTCAGTTGGTCACAGAATGCCGAAAGCAGAGTGTTAACGTGCTAAACCAAGTCTGGGGTCGACTGATCCCTGGCTAAGCCTTCTGTGGGACGAGATGTCTTCATTTCAGCTTGCTGGTTTTCCTCCCAGGCATCTCACCCTTAGTCTCATTTGTTATGAGATTTCCTTTGCCTATCCTTGTTCCATTGACGAGCTTGGGACATTGGCAGAGGTACTCATCCCTTAGAGATGTGCTCTTAAAGGAATGGTCACGGGTCTAGGAGTTTTGTCTGCTCATCTTCTCTGTCATTTCCTGAGGAGCCTTGGGTATGTTGCTTAATCTAATGGCAGAAGCAGGGAGCTTTAGCTCTGCAGCTCTCTATCTCACTTCAGGGTCATTCCGTTAAGTTCTTCCAACAAGTGGGGTACAGTAGCACAAACCTGTAATCCCAGCTCTGGGGAGGCAGAGGCAAGAGGATTGTGGGTTTGATGCCTGTCAATGCCCTATCTTAAAAACATCAAAAACAGATCTCTCATGAAGCTAATAGGGCAGGAATTACTGTTTGGCCCATTTCACAGATGACTAGCTGAGGCTTGCAAAAGTTAAACAGCCTCTCCAAGGTGCTGAGCTAGGCTTCTCAAGTCTGCACATCTGGCCACATACTTTATGTGATCTTTTGAAAACCCAGGTTGCTCTTTGGGAAAGAAAGTTACTAATACCTGAATTTCTCTCTAGCATGGAGTATAAAATGAGGTAACATCTGGAAATTAGTTAAAAAATCATTAAAACCAGGATAATGGCTGAGAGGACAGTCTTGCAGTCATAAGAACTTAGATTTTTGGTCCTTATCTCCATTTCCTATCTGGGTCACCTTGTGGTATAACGTTTCAGAACTGGTACCTTTAAATTGGAAAGGAGGCCAATATGGCCCCATGAAATAAAATAAGCAAAGTGCCATATATACACACATACATATACATATATAGGTATGGAGAGAGAGAGAGAGCGAGAGAGAGAGAGAGAGAGCCTGGCACATCCAAAGCTCCCCACAATGACTTTTGGTGGGCATTATGGGTTGCATCGTGCAAAGAAAGCTCTTTAGGTCATCTGAAGAAGTGGCTACTTCTTCTCCAGAGATAGATGGATAGATAGATAGATAGATAGATAGATAGATAGATAGATTATCAGATAGATAGACTCATAAGTCATAGGAAGACCCAATGCACCCAGCCATTGCTACAGCATGTGTGCCACAATCATAATGGACACCTCTTAACTCTAGTGTCCCCTTAGACAGCATGCCAAAATGGGCAACAGCAGATTTCCTGCTAGGACATTATTTCTTGCTGGCCTTTGGAAAGTTCAGACTTTTCCCAGGGACTTTTTGGAGAATGGTGTTAGAGGAGGTGGGGAGGGGTATAGAGAGGTGAAGCCTTATGTGGCGATAGCCATCTGTCACCCCCTGCAGGAAGCAAGGGCACCTGGTGTTCCTTGGCTCTTCCTGCTGTCCCTGTCCTCTCCAGAGCTTGCTTGGCAGCCCTGCTGTTGTGTTTTGGCCTTGAGCATCTGCAGTCCTGCTCTGTGTCCTTAAAGAGGTTGAACGAGCACAACTTGCCACCTCTCCCTGGTTACCAGTGCCTTGCAGTCTTGGAGGTGGGGGTTTCCTATAGTAACCGAGAACCTTTTAAAACTGCTTGTGCACAAAGCTATTGTAAGCAGCGGTGGGAGTCGGCAATGAAAGAAAATCCCCTTCATTTGGGTCAGTTGGCTTCTAGTGCTCAAGAGCCATTTGTTTTTGTGACTGTCACAGAATCCAGTCTGGACTTCCTGAAATCTGCCAAGGTCAATCATCAGGTATCCAAGAAAATGCCCACTGGGGTTGCAAAGGAAAAGAATGTGCTCTTTTGTTTTCTTTGAGTGTTTGGTGTGAGCCGAGCACTTCTCTGATGCCCATTTGGATCCCTCCACACAGAGGTGACCTGTGTTATCTGCCTCACAGGTGGGGCCCGAGGTTGCAGGAGGTGAAACAGCTCAGGAACAGGGTATTTTGACCCCTAGGTCTCTGCCTCTCCTTGCATTACTACGTCTCCATCTCCCTATATTGTTCATTCCACCTGGCCATAGCTGGAGTCAAATCTGTGGGGTCTCAGAGAGCAGGTAGAGCTTGTAGAACACAATGATGATACTTTTGCTGTTCATACTCCCTCAGGCCCTCGGTCTTCAGCAGGGGTCCTAAATTTTACTGGTGGTCAGGCCCCATGATGAGGTCAAGCGGCCTTACCTCGCAGTGTGGATTTGTGCCGCACCAGATGTGAGTGGTTGCCAAGGGATAGCGACGGAGCTGAGTGCTGAGATGATGGTTGGCGGGGCAGTGTGCATCTAGGTTGCTCTAGCATCATCTTAGTCTAGGAGAAAGAGCAACCTTGTAAAGCTTCTGACCAAGTTCCAGTCTCAGCTGTGACCTGAAGACTCAACTCTTCTTCAAAACCCTGGGGGCATTTTTCCTTTCTGCTTTCATTGAGAACTCAGGCCAGTCATTCATCTCCCTAAGTTTGTTGTGTGTGTGTGTGTGTGTGTGTGTGTGTGTGTGTGTATGACTTATTTTCCTAAGATTTCGGCTCATGTTTTCAAAAGAAATGAAGGGGATAAGTGACTTATGGAATCTCTAAATCTAGATCCAAAGCTGGACCCACCCATACTTACAGGATAACTTTGAATTTTTGTCTTAATTTTCCTCCCCTATCACCATCTTTCCTTCTGTCCCCCCCACTCTTCCTTTTCAAAATAGCTTATGGTTTTTTTGAGACCTGGTCTCACAACAGCCACGGCTGGCCTGGAGCGTCTCTTTCCTCAACATCCTGAGTGCTGGAATTTTGGGTGTGCCACCACACTGGGCTGCTTCTTAATTTTCTGACAGCTCCTAATTTCTCAGCTCTCAGGAGGGCACCAGGCATCTATATCTGGTTGTAGATTTCTAACACAACTAGGGACAACTGAGCTAGGGACAACTGGGAAAGATTTTTGTCTGTTTGTTTTTACACTTGTTTTAGGGGTGAACTGTGCCACGTAGTCACTGATCTGTTCAGCTTAGGTCTTGATTCATGTATCATAAAGCAGCATACATAGGGGTGGATGATATGGCCCAGCAAAGGTCAAAAAATATCTAAAGAACAAGAGATTTGGGAGGTTATAAATCTATTGGATGTTGGTAGTTTTCAGGCCTGAGTCCTAGCACATGGCTCTGCACCCCATCTACCATGGGTTTCCATTATTAGTGGACTGCCTATTGGAACAGGATGCATGAGCCACAATAGTGCAGATAGTTCAATGAACGTACACTTTTGGTCGCCCCAGAAGTAAGTGCCACTCATTTGGCTTATGGGAGAGCCAAATTTGAATATCCTTTCTTAGCTTTGGCCTGGTTTGTTCCAGTGGGGACATTTGTCCTTTGGTTTTACACAGAATTCACACTGATTCAGATGGAATAGCCCAACCCAACCATTAAAAGTCAACCAACCCGGGACTTTGGGTTTGTATGTAGGTACATTTGATAGTCACTCACTATTTTCTTTTTCTAAAGGAATTGTGGTAACTAATTACCATCCCCTGCCCCCAGTTTTGTTCCCAAGCTTAAGCGTTGCAGAATATCAAGAGTGCTGGTCACTCTGAAAGAAGATGTAATCCTCTCTACAGACTGTTCATAGCTCACTTAGCTTTGGGAAATGATTGAGAATAAGTATTACCCAGTGCAGGAGTTCCAGAACTATGGAGCCGTAGCTGGAGTTTCTACTCGAGGAGCAAGCTTTGCATTTTTTTTT
>JADRCD010234482.1:36968-53110 GCA_019843815.1 Montemys delectorum
GGCTGGGGTCTAGATGGTACGGCTTCAGAATCTCCATAAGTCTGTTGCTGAACCTCACTGTTCCTATCTAGCAGATAGACTTAGGAGTACTTAGCTTCTAGGGTAGAACCGAGAGAGGTCTAAGTAAGGAGATACATGCAGGATGCTTAGAAGTAAGGATTTCTGAGGAAGGGTGTTCACAAATCATGGCCCATTGTAATGCTCTTTCCATCAGCATTACTATTCCTGAGACATAGCTTCCACATACCAAGCTCTGGCTGCTGAGAAGCCTGTTGATGATGAGGCTTTGGGGGCATTGTTTGCAGACTGTCATCAAGCTGCTCGCCATTGAACTCTACCAGGGATTCTTAGGAGGCAGTGCTAATGATGAGATTGGCAGCCTATTTGTAGCTTGTGCTGTGTGTCTTATCTATTTAAACACAATTATCCTTGAAGTCTAATACCATCTCTGTTAAAGATGCACAAACGAGACGGGAAATGTAGCTGTGTCCAACAGCTGTGCTCAACACCTAGGCTTTGGGCCTTGCTTATAGAATGGGGTGGGGTCAGAGGGAGGCTTTGGGGCATCTCCTCCATCGGTCCCTTGCTTGGGCTCTGTATATACTTGACTCCTAAAGAGTGCAGCTTCTTCCCAGCTGCATTCACTGTCTTGTTCCTTGGAGGTCTTGTTATTCACTTGTATAACAAGAAATTTAAAGGAGACTGAAAGAGGAGAGAAAGGGGCTCAGACCTCCACCTTCCTGTAGCTCTTCCTTATGGTATGTCTTCTATTTTCTTCTGAGGGTCAGTCACCCCCACCCTCATCTGAGAATTCGATTGAATTTGGTAAACTTTCCCCTTGTGTATTCATAGTGGTGCTGGACGGTAGTGTAGAACAGCCAGCTTTCTGAGGCCCTGGGACCAGACAGATCTGGCCTTGAGATCCAGCTTGACCTGTCTTACCTTTTCCTTGATGACACAGGTTTCATTTCTACAATGAGGTCATGGTAGGCTTAAGTCCAGAGTCACACAATAGAGGCCACACAGAGCCAGATACCTGGGAAGTGTCTAGTCAATTTTTGTTCTTGGTTAATGGGTTACTAACGTTATGGCCCCATTATTTGTCCCTCTTTCCTGGATATTTGCTGTGTTCATGTCTGGTTTTGGTTTTTGTCGTTCATTTGTTTGTTTTTCTTTTTTCTTCTTCCTCTTGTCCTCCCCTTCCTCCCCTTCCTTTTCCTCTTTCCCCTTCCTTCTCCCTTTCCTCCCCGTTCTCCTTCTCTTCTCTCCTCCTCCTCCTCCTTCCTGAACAGTTGTCAGCCACCCTGAAGGCCCATGGCCCTTTGAAGCCCAGGGTCAGTTTCATTTTGTGTGGAATGAGTCTGACAAACCCTTCTATGCCCTTGGCAGGTCTGGGGATGTGTGATATTCAGAGGCCCCCTTATCTGCTGAGTCTTGATAGGTGGGGAACAGTGAGTAGGAGTTGGCTGCCCTAGGACAGGCTTGCTCTTTCTGACCTGGAGAGGGTTCTCTTTTGGCACCTCGCATAGAACTGCCTTTGGAATGGGACTCAGCATTTTTCTCATGGCTTGTATCAGTGTTCAGATAAACAAAGGAAAGAATAGCTTGCCCAGCCTCTTTCTTGTCCTTGCAAGCTAGTGATGCGTAGAGCGCTGCTGGGCACTGGCAGAGGATGAAGGGCTTCTGCTCCTTTCCCCATTTACTGTCCAGTGCCCAGTTTCTGAGCTCCAGTGTTAGGCTGTTGGATGCTGCAAAATCTGGGGACTGATCTGGGGAGAGTATACAGCTCTGAAGCCCCCCGGTCAGGTCCTTCCCCCATAGCCTCTGAATGCCAGCAGGCACTGATGGCTAGACAGTAGAGGCTCCTGAATCTCAACCAGATGACCCCCTTCTTGCCTCTGGGGGGCATCCCTGCCCTTCTGCATCAGTACCCTTACTGCAGTAAGGGAGCATGCAGTTTGGCTGAGGGGGTCCTAGTGCCTCTGCAGCTCGGGACCTGGCAGCTGCAGCAGGAGCACCGCAGTGCTGGCTGGGCGGGTGCACGAGGAGCACCAAGCGAGACTGATGGGCCCGCAGCAGCCGCCACCATCAACCTGGGGGAGGCGACTCGGCAAAGGCAATTAGGAAGCTGCTGCAGCTAATTCCATAAAGTGCCCGCATGCCACATTCCCAGTGACATTAGGGAGAAATGTGAATTTTAATTTCTCTCCCCTTCACCTTCACAGGGGACTTCACAGCAAACTTCACCTGTTCCCCTCCCCCAGGCCCTTCCAGCTTCAACTTGTGTGCAGAACATGACTTGGACTTCTTAGGGAGGGGTTCCCTTTAATCTGTGTGTTGTATGTTTGTTTACACGAGTGCCAATAGATTTCTGAGTTGCGTGTTGCGGGCTATCTGGAGGTACATTTCTGCAGTTTCCTACACCTGCAGACCAGCCAGAGCCGGGCTTACAGGTCACCCAGCCTGCACTCAGCTGGCAGGGCCTGGTTCTAGCACCTTTCTGCAAAGAGGGAAGCTTGGGAAGAACAGCCTAGAGCTATCTTGGACTATTTTTATTGGCATGTGCATCCGGCAGGTTCAATTGTCTGTTCTTCCAGTGCCTTTGAGTGATCCCCACTAAGTGCAGACCCTCTGAAAGAGGACAGGCACAGGTCTGGGGTGTGGGTAATAGATGATATGGGTTCAGTGGAAGGCAGTTTTTCTAAAAAGATGTTTCTTCCTGGCCTTTACTTTCTTCAGTATCAGACCCAACCAGGCATTGTGTGCGGAGGCTTTGGAGGAGGTCTCCATCCAGCGCCTCTCAGACAAGGGACTTCACTGTGAGACCATAGCTCTCTGCCATAGAGCACCCATGGGGTCTTGCAGTGACCAAGATCAGATGTTCACATTCTACCTTCCGGCAGAGCCTTGTCTGGTTACTGAGAAAGAAGTGAAGAGACTTGGAAGTGGTGTTGTGTGTGGGGAGCTAGCCCTTCTGGCCAGGAATGTGAAGGAGTCAGGGTCAGATCTGAGTTTCAGCGGATACTAGGGATGGCCAAACAGAAGCTGGGTCCTGACTGCCAAGCCTGAGCTCTTGCCAAGACAACAGGGCCCTGAGGCTTCAAAGAGAAAGAAGGACCCTGTGCCTCATGGGTAGGCTTCTTGGGTGGCATGGAGATGCAGTCCTGGGCCCCGCTGTGACCTTCCAGGCACGTTAGTGGCCTTTCCTGGAAACCTACTTCATTTGCATTTTTGCAAAGGGAGACATTTGCAACCTCTGCCCAGTTAAATCAGCATTTAAGCTGGAATTTCACCTGGAAAGACTATTCCTAGTAATCTCTGGCAGCCCCAGTGCTTTGTGTCACCCTGTCATCAGGAGAGTTTCCCTAGGTGAAGTTGGGAGGGAACAGCACATTTTTTTTTTCAAATGTTTACTCAGTACTCATGACCATCCTGAAACCTATGGCTTGCACCTTCTCCTTGCTTTCTATCCAAGTCCAGCTCAGATAGACTACTATGATCTAGGCAGACCTGTAGCTCTCTTCGGAGGCTCACATTCATGCATTTGCTCTTGGTGAGATGCTGGGAGTGTTTTATTCCTTCCTGCTTCAATAGGCGTTCATTGGCTACCCCATGAGACAGGCAGAGCCTGGGATAGGGTGCCAGCATCCCTCTGATGCTGTGGACACCTCCTAAGTCTTCACCCAGAATGTTTCCGTGACAGGGCCCTGCTCATGGTCACCAAATGCATCTAGCTGTGTCACATTTCCCTGGCTGCGACTGTGCCATTACTCACCTCACTGCTGACCTTGCTCCCCCTGTTGGCTACTCAGCCCCATCTTGCAGGATCTGGTGTTAGTATGCAGCATGTCACATGGGGGAATCTTGTTAAAATTCACTGTTTCCAGGACATACACTAAGAGGTTCTGATTCATTGACCATGGTCAGAGCCCAGGAATCTGCCCAAAGCACTGTCTTAGGGATTTGGTGGTCCTTGGACCATGCTTTGAGAAATGCTCTGTCCATTTGATTCTGGGAAGGCTTCTGGCTTCCCCTAAAGAGAAGTCCCTCCCTTCTTTTCTGGCCTGTGCACCTTGGTTTGCTGACATACCTGTTTGGAGTCTGTGCTGGGCCAGAGGCTATGACTGCTCTGTTCTAGAACCAGGGAGGAACGCCAAGCTGGCATGGATCTGTCTGTCCTTCCTCAGAATGGATAGCACAAATGGAGGCTTCCTCTGCAGTAGAAGTGTAGACTTTGAAACAAGCCAGACGTTTCATCTTGCAAGTCTGAAGGCAGCCAGATGCACGGCCAATTGTTCAAGCAGTTTATTTAGAAATCACTGAGTGCCGTTGAAGTAGCGACTCTCCAATTTGTGAGATGGAGAGAAATTTGTTGACCTCTCACCGATGGCATTTCTTCTTCCCAAATAGGTTGCAGGGACCTGTGGTTTCCAGCCCTTTAACAGAAAATTGTTTGGTGAGCACCAGTAGGAAAGGTCCCATCTGCTTTCAATAAAAGGTCTCTCCTCATCCTTGTGCAAGGATTGCTCTCCCAGGGTCCTGACGCATACAGAACGGTGTGTTTTCCTAAGGCAATACCTTTCAAACTTTTAAAGCAAACCACGTGCATAATAAGTAATGCACATTACATTGCTCCTCACACGGCCTAAGAGGTGAAACTCATTTCCCCAGTCATTGCTTATTCGTATTCTCTGGAATGCAATTTGCTATTTATTAATATCATTGTCATTGTTGTAGTCATCATTGTGGTGGTCGTAGTCATCGTTGTGGTGGTGGTGGTGGTGGTGGTCATGGTGGTGGTTGTCGTCGTCGTCGTCGTCGTCGTCGTCGTCGTCGTCGTCGTCGTCGTCATCATCATCATCATCATCATCATCATCGAGATAGGATCTTATGATCTAGCCCAGACTAGCCTGAACTCTTGACCCAAGCTTTCTGGGTGCGGTAATGTCAGCACTCACACCTGGCTGCAGTCTGGTGCTATGCTTTCTGTTCTGTTCTAGCCTATTCTCTTCACCTTGATTCTATTCTGATGTCTTACAGCATCCTACCCTTATTCTGTTCTGATCATCTTGAAATGTTAGTTATGCCCAATAAATTGATTCCTTGATTCAGTGTATACAAGACAACGCTCTAAATGTTACCTAAAAGTAATAGGTTAGTTCAGCTTGACTCTGGGATGAAAGCTGTGCTTTGTTCAATAACAACAACAACCACAACAACAACAACAACAACAACAACAACAACAGCAACCGCCACAACAAGGATGCATAAATAGACAGTTATAATGTTAACAATCATTTTATCATCCTGATAGTCCCATGAGGTGGATACGCTCATAATTTTCTAGAAGTACTTAAGTTCAGGGCAATCGTGTAACTTACACAAACGGGTAAAGCCACTAAGCCGTAGGACTGGTTCTTGAATGCAGGGCTGTATGAATGATGCGGCCTCTGCAGACAGTCCTTGACCTAAGTGGTTCAACTCATAAGTTTTCAACCCTATGGTGGTGGTGTGCATCCAGCAGAAGCCTCAGTAAAATTTGAATTCTTTTCTTGTCTTGGGCTAGGGATTTGCAGTATAACACTCCGGATGTTATTGGATAGCCACGTGATCTTGAGGGCATATAGTTGGCACCTTGTTCTGGCATAGCTTCTTAAACCATGGCTTGCAACTTCACATGAGGTAGTGTAACTGATTGTGGGGGCTGGGGAAAATCTGCTAACAGGAAAATGTTTGTGACCAAAATTAAATTCAAAATCAAACACCTAATTAGCTCTGAGTTGTTTCTGGAGCTCTCCTGTGCTATGTCTGTGGTTTCTAACACAATGTGTACTTTGCACTGTACAGAGTGCCACACCACATGGTACCAATACGTACTGGGTAAAACACCTTATCTCTGATTGGGATCATCCTGTATCATGAACTGCAGTGTTTTTTCTGTACATACAAACTTTTTTGCACCTACAGAAGCTTAACGGTTTAATTAGGGAAAATAAGACCTTTAATGTTTTCTGACCATAATCCCCAAGTATGTAAGTATTGACATAGTATTTCTATTTCTTTGAATTGTATTGTGTTAAAGTCTTTGATTTTTAAAATAGCTGTATGAGTTGTGGATGAATTCCTAATAGAAAAAAATTAGTTCTGTGTATCTTTGGTTTGGAACTAGGGTGAAATTTTTAAAATGGCTCTAAACATACTTCTGTTGCTTTTAGACTATGTGTTTTTGTGATGTGGAGTTCTCAGTATTTGTGACTATAAAATGAAAGATTGATCAGCTCTGAAAAATGGGCAAGATGCTCTGTGTCCTGCAGTACCAGATATTATTCAACCAACATTTGTGTTTTTGATATAAAAATAAACAAGGATGAATGAACAAGGAAGAGAGTGGGCTTTAGGGAGTACAGACTGGGCAAGCAGTCTTGAGAGCATATAGATCGTTGCTTTCTTACGTCCTCTCCACATGTGTGATGTGGTACCTGTGTTGGACTGGCCACTGCCTCCTTAGTGCATCAGCCATTGGGGTTTTTACTCTACCCACTGAGCAGTTATTTGTTGGCACATCTTCAGCATCAGCTGTTTTTCTGAAGCCAAGAACTATCCCCTGTCTTTCTCAGTGTGCCAGGACAAGGTCTCTTGACAAGTGATTAAGTGTGGAAACGACCCTTTCAGTAGGCCTTACAAGGAGCTCCAGAATTGCGTCCCATCTTCCTGCTGCATGTGAGGAAACCAGGCCAAGATCTTGAAGCTAGGCGTGGGAGGGTCTCTTGGACGGCTCCACCCCAGATGCAAATGTGATATCTGTGGTCACATTTGTTTCAGTTAACCTTATCACCTATCCATTCCTGAGAATTCTTGCCACTCAGATATGGGTTTCCCCTCCTTTTGGTTGTTTTGGTATGATGCCGCTCAATGAAACCTCCGTATCAGAGAGTGCAGGTGGCTGGTTCACAGTTCTGAAATTGAAGCCTTTTCCTTGGTTCTGCATAGGATAGAGTTTGAAAGTCCTGTGTGGAGCTTCGGCTCCAGAGGAGCCAAGATCAGCAGGAGATCAGACCTCATCTGTTTCCCAGTCTGCTTGTCAGTAGGTAGGGGCCCTTTCTTCATTTCATATGAGCCTAGCACCCCTCTTTCTACCAGCATCATCTGCCTCTCCCCTGTCCACAGCTAGCATCTGCAGGAGGACAGGGAAATGTGGTGTTGCCGCTGGCTCTACCCATCTTTGTAGGCTGGCAGTAGACTCACCAGGGAGGACTCAGCTGAATGGCCAAGAGAGGATTAAAACAGCTCCAGTATGAAGGAAAGCAGAACTGATACTCAATTTTAGTGAAAAAATTCTACATTTCTGCTAACATTTTCCCCCAGAATTCCTTGTACCGTAGCTCGTTCTTCGAACTGTGTATGAGAATGGAGTCATCTTTGAATGTGAAAGGCAAGAATAAAGGGACTAAAATATTTGACATATGATGAAATTTTGTGGTATTTTAGACAGTGAGTAAATTGGTATTTATATAATCTGGTATATTCATTTCTCCTGAACCATCCTTCCTTGACTGTGGACTTAATAACACGCTTGACTAAATGACATTAATTGCTTTAAACTGCCAAATTAAAAAAAAAATCTAGTCTAGATTCAACAAGTGTGCTATATTCACAGCTCAGGCTAGAGGTGGGGAAAGAGTGGTCCTCTGAGTGGTTCAGGAGGAGGGACATGGGCATCTCAGAAGCAATGTCCCTGTGAACCCTCTACCAACAATGGGACAATGGACAAATGAACTTCATGAGGCTAGAAGCTAGAAATGGCCTCAAATCCTGGCTCTACCGGTGGGTAGGATGTGGCCTAACCCAGTTTCTTAGCTTTCTGTTTTCTTTATCTTGAAGTGACCTCTATCTTATTGAATTTCTGTGAATATAAATTAGATCATGAAGATAAGATATAGCACAGTGTCTAGAAGTCTTAGCAATCCAACAAATGGCCACAACCATCATTTCAATTTTTACTCTCTTTGAGTCGGTCATATACCCACTCTCCATGGTCAGAAACATTGTTTTATCCGGGGATCATCTCAAGGATTCTGGCTCTGCAGAACAGGGGCTTTGGCTTGAACAGGCTGCTGCTCTACTGGCTTTAATTTTGATAGCAGCCACTGTCTATAAATATTTGTGGAGAATGAATGAACTTTATAGGCTGAGATCAATAAGATCATAAGAGAAAAGACAGGTTCGCACCAGGCTTACTCTGCCCTCAACTGTGACTGCCGGCTACGGAGGGGGTTGGGGGAGTTCATTAGCCAAACCTCTAAGAAAAATGTCCTCCATTTATTGTGTTCCATAGGTGAACTGTGTGTGTGTGTAGACATGCTTAATATGCATGTATGTGCCCATGCACGTGGACCCAAAGATGTGTCATATCAAATGAATCTTCATGGTTGTTTAGAAACTAATTCAATCAGTTCTTTTCTTTAGTTAAAATGCCACGCTGGTAACCCCTCTTTCTTTGGGAAAAGTTCCCTAACTTGCTAGTATGACTCCAGGAAGCCGAAGCAATCCTTAACTATCAAAGTTCCATCTAAGGAGTTTTTCCCTGGGATATGGGAAGAAGGGGAAGGGAAGGCCCTTTTCACGTGGTGTGTTGTCTGTATGTGGTGGTGAACTGACCTGCTTCAGCGATCCCCATAGGAGTACCGCATCCTTGTGGCAGAGGGTTGTAGCACTGCGCTGTTTACCCTCACTCTCAGACCCTGTTTGGCTGGCCACAGGAGGGGGAGGGGTAGTCCTCCCCCCCCGCCCCCGGGGCCTGGAGAGAAGCTCATCCTGTTCATTACAGAAGCCCTTGGATCCAGCCCTCTAAAGGTGCAGTATCAATTTGAGAGATGATGGCTATTAGTGCTTTCCTTCTTGTGTAGCAGCTTTTAGTCCAGGGTGTCAGAATACATCAATAGCACATTCTTTCTCCATTTTTTCCATTTCATTTAGAGGGAGAAAGAAGAGAGCATCTCTAGAGGGGACTGTGCTGCACTGGACCATGGTTGGTCCTTGGCAAGAGCAAGAGAAGACAGTCTTTACTTGATGGCTCATCCATTCATTTATCATTTCACAAGCATTTTTTTTTCAACCAGCTCCTCTGACTTAGGAATTACGCCTTGTAAGGACGGTTTAAGACAGAGCTCGATCACCCTCAAGGCCATTACAGTCTAGAGCAGGCATCAGGAATTTCTCAAATGACTAAACTAGTGCATGCAGGTGCCTCTGCTGCCATGAGCGAGGTTAGCACATGACTTGAGGGCCTGCTCTGGTCTGGAGTCAAAGGAGGCTTTGCTAACAAGATGGTATTTCATTGATACTGGAGAGGAAAGTAGGAAGTAAACCCAGCAGAGATGCCGGCCAGGAGGCCCAGCACTATCCGTGACTCTTAGTCATGATGGTCTAGCCCTGCCTTCAGGGCTCAAGCTGTGCTCGAGCTCCAGGAACTCACTTGTTCAGTGCCTCCTTGGACTTCTCTTTTTCCTACTCTCTTCTCATTGGTCTTCTCTTCTTCCTAGCATCCCAGTCTCTGGTCCTTGTAGCAGCCTTCTGATCTCGCAGTCTTCTCAGCCCAATGCCTGAGTTCAGGATCTGAGTTCCTGCTAGGTGCTCTGCGATGCGCTGCCAGCCTCCCTCTCATCCCCTTTGCCTTTAGGACACTACATGGACCACCACAGTTGACCTCGGCAGCTACCTAGCTGTTTGGTGACGCTTGGGCTCTTTCCTGTTCTCCCAAGCTCTCCGAGGCCCCTTTGCTGTTCTTGTCTTCCCCGTGGCTCCCTAGCACAAAAGTCAATGATGATGGTTAACAGTGATAACGGCTTCTGACAACAAACTGCTGTTTGTTGGACTTTTACCAAGAGCCAGGTAACATTTAAGATGCCCAACCTATAGTCACCCAGCCTTTATAACATCGATGTGACCAAGCCATTCCTCCTTACATGTGGAGAGAGTCAACACGATGCTTAGAACAAGGTTCTAGAAACATACACATCTGGATGCTTGGCTTCTCATAGGCCGTACGAACTTAATCAAGGTATGCACCTCTGCTGTAGATTATCTTACTGAGAGTGAAAAAGAAGTCCATTCATTAGTACTCTTATTAGGATTAAATGCAGTCATATATGTCATGTTTAGGGTAGACTTAAAGAGTAAAGGCTCAGTAATGACAAGTGCTATTTAATCTGCATTGTTTATTCCAGCCGTGAGACAGTAGGACTACAGGGATTTGGATGATTTTGAAACATGACCGTTCATACAAATTCTGCTTTAAACTATTCTACACATAGGTTGCATTTGTTTTCACGACTTTTTAAAAAAAATAAGCAAGTTTAGAAAAAAGATCTTAGGGCATCTTTCTTCATTGTTATTACTAGCTTATAAGATCACTACAGTTAGAGATTTTTAGAGTGTCTCGTAACAGTTTTTTTTAAGACTGGCTTTAAAAAGATAAACCATGATGTAATAGTTTGCTAGGAGAGAGCAAGCTGTCTCCTTCAGCTCCCCAATGCCCTCATTTTAGCAGTCAAATAAATTAAGGGTAACAGTAATAACAGGAATTAACAACAGCTAATTAAAATAAGGTAATTATGCCATGATGCCTAGACTCTAGAGTAAATGCAGATCTTTACAAATGTGAGCTTGAACTACACGCCGCATCTGGGGCTGGGCTGTTGCACTAGCTGTGGGAAGAACGCTGACTACCTGGACTTGGACTTTTGGAACTCAGTGGCTATGAAGCTACCAGCTGCTTGATGAGGACTTGCAAACAGGAGGGTGTGGATGCTATGAAGGATTGCCTGGCTCCTTTAACAGACTATCCTGTGGCTATTTGGTACCCACGGACTTTACAAGAAAGAAGTGGCGTGACTCCAGCTTTCTCAGTGCTAGGTTACTGAGAACATCCATCGGAGCCTGGCTTTGTGTCTTATGTTCCCATTTCCCTGGGGGATCAAGGCTTGGGATTCTGGGCTTCAAACCGAGACTTCTGTAACTAGGAGATGGCTTTGCCCTTCTCTATCCTTAAAGGTCGGGGTGGGACACGGCATTGAGTGAGTGTCTGAGGTGAGCCTAGTGGGGCCCTGACAGGCAGCTGTTCAATGGGAAGCCCTCTGCTTTCTGCAGTGGAAGAGTCTTCAGCTTCTCCTTTCCCCTGCACAGTTCACAGTTCTCAGTTCTCACACTGGGCGGAGGTTAGATGATCTTGCTTTGCTTCTGCTTGGTCTAATCTCACTAGCTCGTTCCCACTTTTAGAAGTCTCTATTATTTTGTATTTCTAGAATTTCTATTATAATTATTACTATTATTATTTGTTAACGTTGACATGTCTTCTTGATCCTTGGTGAGGGATGAGCTAGCCTGCTTCCTAGGCAGCCTGCAGCCCTGCAGTCTCGGTGCCTTCTCTTGCTTAACCAGAAGCGTCACAACCCACCCAGCACTTGTACCCCTGAGACTGCTTTGATAGTCCTGGTGCCAAATATAACTGAACAACAGATTCGTTGGTTTACTTTTTATTGGTTTGTGTCCTCTGGTAGCTGTAGGTGACCTTGGCCTCCAGTGCTTGAGAATGAGGCCTGGGGCAGAGCCCAGCCTGGCACATCCAGAAATGATGGATGATGCTAAGCTTCCCTGGAATGGCTCCTCTACTTTTCCCACTGCCATAAGAACTGTAGGTGAGTGGTGAGCCTTCTGTCCACACAGGGCCGGTGGCAGGACTGCAGTGTCTATGACCAAGTCCCTTCTGCATCCTTTCCTCCCCCCATTGTATTTGAGGTCAAAGCAGCTGGAAAAGTGTTGCCTTCGTTCCACATCCCCATCCTGTGTTCTGGCTCAGGAACATAAGGAATCAGAGTCCCTTTCATGAGCGAGCACCAAGAGCCTCAGTACTGTCCACACATCCAGGTGTCTAGATCACCTTGCAACAGAATCTGCATCTTACTTGAAGAGGTGAGATGCTGTTTGCCTCTGCCCTGAAGGAAGTTGATGTGATGAGGAGGTGGCAGGAAGGCTCTTTGTGAGCTGCATGCAGGGACCAAGACTGCCAGACTCTGCAGGTCCACTGCCTCTAAAGGCCTGGGAACCACAGCTCTGTGGAGGCAGCTCTCAGAAACCTTAGGATATGCCCAGTATCCTTGCCTTTCCTGCAAGCTGAATGGAAGGGGTGGGCAGTCATTCCTAGGACTTGGATGGTTTTCGTATCCCACCCTGGGCCAAGTAGAAGGAATCTGGAGCGCAGGTGTCCAAGTGTGCAAGAGCCAAAGAGGGCCCACTCGGGTGTCTGATCTCTTAGTTCCCCTAGGTGACTTCCCCTTTCTCCCACTGAGGAGAAATTAAGGATCCCATTGTCTGTTTGCAGGGAGCTCCTTCAGAGTAGTCCTGGAGGTTTAGCTCTAGCTTCTCTGTAGAGAATTTATAAGTACTGGGGATTCCTAACCTCTCTTCTGACCAACTTGGGGAGCTGTGACTTATGTCCCCCCATTTTGGTTTCTGTCAGTAGGAATGTAAACTAATTTTCTCTGAGAAGAGTGGAGAGCCATGCCTGGAGCTTAGGTTGTATCAACCAGCCCTCACTGGGTACCCCTCTGGGATAACTATGCTTCTACCATGCCTGCCCCACAGAGAGGGCAACTTGTGCCCCTTGCTCAAAGCCCCATTGACTGCCTCACAGAGAGGGCAACTGTTGCCCAGGCTGTGCCCCTTGCTCAAAGCCCCATTGTCTTGGCTGTGAGCCCTGGAGAGGAGGTGGTAGTGGAAGAAGGAGCATAATTAACTTGAACCTGAAGCGAGGGACTCGGTACTCATGACAACAGCATAGGCTGGTCAAGCCCGTAATTACTCACTACAGTGTGGACTCACATACTTTTTATTTCATTTTCCCAGGGGGAGGACCATGGGGTGGTTGTTGGGGGTCCTAGGCTTTTTTTTTCCTCTGCCCCCCACCCCAAATGAAGTCAGATTCATCTCCTACTCTAGACTCTGAGAAAGAGCATGGTACGAGATCCAAATGATAGGGGTAGGAACACACCTGAGGGCATTCTCTGTGACATGCTTCCGATGAGGATGTGGTGAACACACTGCTCAGCCCCTTTAGAACCAACCAGAAGGGATATGGATGGTACTGGCAGCAGTGGGGTAGGTGACGTCACTGAGGGTTCTTTTGGTTTCTAAGTATGCATCTCAGCATCTATCTTGGGGCACACCCTGGAGAAGGAATGCAAACCTAAGAGCCTCAGCAAAGGAGGTTAGGGGTCCTCGAGGACCTTGAGACACCTTGATCCTGTCACCACCCTCTCATTTTCCTCAGTGGCTGGCATGTGCTTTTCTGGGGACCAGGAACATGTCCAGGCCACATGGTCTGCCTGAATGGCCCATGCTTAGGGACAGTCAGGAGGAGATGCTGGGGGATTCATTGGTGGAAACTCAGGGGCCCCCTTCCCTACCAATACTTTAAGCCCAGTGTTTTCCTGCTTGCCATTGCCAGTGTTCGTCACAGGGTGGCAGCAAGAGTCAGATACGGAACCCATAGTTTGCTCTGCCACAGCTGTGGACAGAGCACGACTGAATGCCCCCTCCTGGGAGCTGGTATGGACATCCCAGCAATGCAACCAACAAGGCTCAGGGTATGAATGCAGCCTTTTCTTGTCCTCATTGTAGGTTCAGAGAAAAGGGATACTTCTCGTTAGTGAATAATGCTAATTATAGACCCTGACTTCTAATTAGCCTTTTCTGCCAAACCTACTCGTTTCCCAGAAAACCAATGCAAAGGTATCCAAAATAGATGGAAAATAAATGTCAGAAGAAGGGCCAGGGAGGTTACAACCCCTAGTTCCCAGTGCATACTACTAGCTTTGGCACTTGAGCTTGTGGCTCTGCTCTACAGAGCCTTGGAGTCTCCATCTGTAAAATGGGGAGATTGATATCGTCCTTTGCATAAAGCTATTGTCAGAAGCATGTGGCATGCATTTAAGACCACGAATTTAACACAGAGGAACTTTTAGCTTTGTTCTACCACAGCTGTGGACAGAGCTGGGCTAGATGCCCCATCCCTCAACCCCTGGAGCTGTAGTGCACATTCCAAATAAGGCCACTAACAAAGCTTGGGGTCACAGGAAGCCCTTTCTTGCCCGCTTTGCAGGTTTTTAGAGGTGGGTAATTTCTTGTTAGCTCCCCTGATTCTCTTCAAGTCAGTGTTCAGTGTGCCTGGAATTAGCAGAGGAAAGAACTCAGAAGAGCCCCTACTTGAAGCATTTTTGTGTAGTGCTTAGCAAAGAGGGATGGAAGCAAATCCCTTCTTTTCCCTTCAGCTATTGTTAGCACTCTCCTCTAATAGGGGAGAGGTTGCGGCCCTGTTGTGTCTGACTCTCACATATCTGTGATGGAATTTCTCTGGGTCTCTTCTCATTTGTAAAATGGGGACTATCATGAAGGTTCTCTGTTAATTTAGACTGGGTCTCTGTCTTACATAAAATACTCGAGAACAAAGATGTTTCAGATTTTTGGAGAATTTGCATAGTTTATGCATATGTAAAATAGGGAATACATCCAGATCTGAACTTTTTGATTACTATCATCGTGTTCAGAAAGGATCAGGGTTTGGAGTATTTCAGGTTTGAGAGTTTTGTGTTGGGGAACATCAACATGTCAAGGTTAATCCTGGTATTGGGTCAATGCTCTATTTGTTTGTCTGGGTCTTACTTGATTGACCCTCTTCTCGAGAGTCCAAGTGGGCTTTTCCAGTGTGTCCAAACTCATCACAGTCAAGTCAGCTCTTACTTTGTTGGTTTCTATAATGGTTCAGGGGTGTTCATTGAGTTTTTTTCAATCTTGCTATCCCTCTGTGTATCACACAGGGTGTTAGGGCAAAGACAGTAAACTGGGGCCCCTTTCATGAAAGGCTCATGGTACAGAGGAATGGGCAGACTTCAGGATAGAAGAGAGAAAGTCTATTTCGTTAGCACTTCCTGGGAGACCTTGGGGTACAGGAGACCCCTTCCCCCCAAGGGGGGCTAACCTGAAGATGGCAGCAGCTATAACAGGCTTGCCAGAAGCAGGGTACATCGCAGTTCTGGGATAGTTTGCATACTTGACAGGGGCAAGGTAGGAAGGGTTCAGAGGTTGATACTGTCCAGGTTGTGTACACGGGTATGGAGAGAAAGGAAAGGGAGGTGCTGAGGCAGATAGGAGGTAGGTAGTAGACCACAGGGAGATTTGCTTCCATGGTAATAAGGAAGCTTTTGCCCCAGGTTGGAGATAAGGGCAGGATCTGGCCAGTTTTGTTCTAAGATGACAACTGGAGCAGTAGCCAATGTAGTCATGGAACAAACTGGGAGAGCCTGTGGGGGCAGAAAGTCCTGGGGTGAAAGTCTCATAATGGGACAGTAGAAATGGGTACCCAGATGTTTCTAGGAGCAAAGCTGAACTCCTTATTTCTGTAATGGCAACTTGGTCCTCTTTTCCATTTGTCTTCCTGGCTGGAATTTGCATGGCAAGAAAACTTATGTACACACATGTGTTTTACTGCTTGCATTTCTGTGTTGTGTCCACCCACAAGCTATCTCTTGGCCTTCTTAGAAGTGAGGTTGCACACAATGCCAGTGCCATCTGCTTTCTGGAGGACCACTAGAGAAAGGCTGTACAGGTCCTAGAACAGGGCTTAGGGTATTTGGGCAAGGGGTTTAGCAATCACAGGCACCCAGTATGAGGTATGTGAGGTGAAGAGAGTAGGTGCAGGTTAGATAAATGTCTTGTGCCCACAAGACCTCTTATCCCCTCAGGGAAGTCATGGCTACAGGATAGCTGGAGGAAAACTCCTGGTATGTGGGACCCCAGCAGGACTTCTAGGAACTGAGAAGCCTGAGGATGCTAATAAAGCTCCCAGGAAGGGGAACAGTCTGAAGGCACGCTCATTTTTCCTGTTCTACAGACCCACTGGTGTTCTGAGGCTGACCAGAACTGCAGGCAGGGGATAGGCTATGTCTGGGGATAGGCTATGAGTGCAGGACTTATCTGACAGGAGCAGTGAAGCTCCTAAAGGACATTATATGCATTTTCTCTCAGAGATACACACACACACACACACACACACACACACACACACACACACACACACATACACACAC
>JADRCD010234483.1:0-15264 GCA_019843815.1 Montemys delectorum
AAAAAAAAAAAAAACCCTGACATGACACGTCTCTGTGAAGTCAAGAATAAAACTATTAATATGCAAGACTAAAAGGTTCTTGAAACTTCTAATGCCAGCGGGTGCAATACGCAGAGACTAATATTGTAGTGAAAGTGGTATAGTACAATTTAATCTGGTGATTTCTTTTTTAGCCCATGGGGGATATAAGAAATAGTTTAATAATGAAAACTGTATAAAGAATTAAGAAGCAAAAAGCAGCAGGAGAAGCGACACAGTGATAAAAACCATGCTCTTAGGGAGGCATTGGCACCAGCGTGTGCATGCTGCTGCACTTCACTGTCTCTTCATTACGAGCCATTGGTCAACATTTAAGCTCACTCTCAGTTTTGGTGATGGGAAATGGGAAATGGCTGATTGAGGCTAATGTGCTTAAAGCTAACGGTCGCAGGCACACTTTTTTTTTTTTTTTTTTTTTTTTTGGCATCTCATCTATATGAAGCAGTGGCTTGAGCATCTTCTTCCAAAAAAGCATATGCTAGAATCTGAATCATCATAGATCATGGACATGGCGTCCTTGTAAAGGGGATGATGTCATCTTTCCCAGTGAGCAAGTGCTTTCTTTCACAGGCCTAGATCAGTTACTTAGAATAGCTTGTCTATAGCAAAGTTGCCCCATGGTTCTCTCTCTGTCCATCCATGTGACCTACGGTTTTGTGCCATGAGGGTAAGCAGTGTGAGGACATCAGTGGGATGTGTACATCTGTAATTTCTCAGCTACCAGAGCCTCAAATTGAATTATACCTCTGTTTATTAATTACTGAGTCTTATACATTCTGACAAAGGAAATAGAGCAAGATACACAATTACCAAAATTAACTATAAATGTAGAAACACATGTAAGCCAAGACCTCCATTCAGCTGGTGCTAAGGAAGAAGGAAAAGTCATTTTGACATATTGGACTAATTTCTTTAGCTGTGTCCATCTGAATCAATGGGATATCTACTCTGTCTCCTCAGCTGCCTCCTTTCCCCATAGATTTCTGCAGAAATGTAAACATCATCCCATCATAAGTTTTAGGATGTTGCTTAATTGCACCATCAAGCAGAAGTACACTTTAGCACTGTCCTGCCTGGTCACACTTGCCTCTAGTATAAGAAACTGCACTGAGAATTCAGTGGTCTGTGCCAGGACCATGCCCCAATGCAGAAAGCTTCTGACTCTAGCATCTACAACAGACATTGTTTCCCAGCCCTAGTAATGCTTCTGTACTTCCATTGTTGCTGGTTAGCTCCACCTAGCTCCTCTACTGTCAGGCAGCTCTGTTGCTGCGGGATGATACTGCCTCCATTACTGCTTCATAAAGATTTCCATCTGCCAAATGTCACTGTATTTCTTAAACTCTCAGTGTATTTGAAGCTATGCCGTGCTCTGGGCAGAACTGAAGACTTTTTTCTCTTCCTTTCTCTGTGCTAAACTCGAAGGTTAGCAAGTAGGTCTGGACCTACCCCTCCCCCCAACCCACCCCTACTTACATAATATAATGGGAAAATCACTTTTCACATTTTACATTACAGCTCCCTTCTCTTGGGAGTTCACCAAGGAGTCCCAGATAGGTGGGCCAGGTCACATGAACTATTGCAATGGATTCTTTATAAACTCAAATTGCCTTCCTTCACCACCTGCTATGGCTGTATTTATAGACATTTCTAACCAACTCTTTCCAATTCTCTTTTATTTTTCTTTATAATTAATTTTGTCCTTGAGGTATCCATTTGTAAATAGTTTTAACATAGACCAATTTCACAGTTTTAAGTGTGTTGTGCTCAGATTTGACTCTTGCTAACAACCCCTAGAATGACATTAGATTCTAGGTCCAACTTTTCATGCTATACTGATAATGATTTAAATTGGTACTTAAAAAGTAGGAGATGCAAAGTTCAAATGCAAGATAGAAGTGATTATGTTTAAAGATACATACATAAATCAAAGTATCAGACTGCATCTCCTAGGTATAAATAATTGCCATTTATCATTTAAACATAAACAAGTTATTTATAGCTTTTATTTCAGTAGGTTTGTACTGGTAGTTTTTTTTTTTTTTTTTTTTTTTTTTTTTAGTGAAAAATGGATGTCAAATGTATATAGTTGTATCAAAAAAGAAATAGATGGGTTTATATGAAAAAAAGTTTCGGGTGACTACCTTAGCTCCCTGGAGCAAAATAGCACTCAGAGCTGATATGAAAGCCTGTTTTTAGTTTTCCTTTTAGCATGTTCCATCCTCAAATGTTTAATTTATACTCATCACACATCAACGATATTTCATTGTGTACTTCATCAGTCCCGGATGGAGAGCAGCAAAATAGGGCACCTGTGTTAGCCAATGTTTTGGTTGTAGAAAGTCTTTACTACCACACCTGGCCAGCAAATACTTTTCTTTTAAATTATATCAACATGTAAAATGACTGCTGCATCAGTGTCTCAACATTCTGAACCTACATTGTTACAAATTTAGCTACTTAATTTGAATTTATTATGCTATAATTCTGCTTTTGGTAGTCATCCAGGAAAGGGCAGCTGTTAAGACAGAGAATTTGAGGGCAATAACTTTCAATAACTTTAGGTAGTAATAGATGTATAATCTATACATAGTCTCTAGAAATTTGAATGTGCATCCCACACTAATGGCTTTTTTTTCACAGCAGCATGGGAACACTGGGTCATGGGACTCATTCACCAACTGCAGTCCAGCCTGCTTTGCCCTCTGTGTTGGTGTCAGAGGTGCTGGAACCCTCTTGCATTCTCTTCACACACCCTATCCTTTCACAGGTAACTCAAAAGGTTTGGAGGGATAAGAAGATTCACACAATAAAGATGACATTACTCTCTAAATTAATGTTCAGGTCTAATCTGTTTCCTACTAAATTATGGAGCTTTTTAGTAAACAATAGGAGACCAATTCACAATTATTATAGGAACACAGGATATCTAGATTAACAAAACATTCTGAAGTAGGATAAGGAATCAGTTTTGTCTGCCTAACTCAGTGCATGCTAAATATAATAACTAAAATCAGACTATGGGGTAGAGAGCTAGATAAGTGGGCATAGAACAGAGAAACTAGAAACCCTGCCCCCCCACCACAACCCAAATAGGCTCAGTGGGTTTGGTAAGATCCCAAAAGTAATTAAATGGAAAAGGGGCAATAGTTCCAGAAAATGGTAAGGGGGCATCTGTGGGGTTAGATTTTTCAAAGCTTTCTTTAGTAAGCCTTCTTAAATGCTTTAACCTTCCTTGTAGCCCACCATCCACCAGAGGTAGTGAAAAGGAAAGATTAATAAGGCAAAGGAGGATATGGACCTGTTTAGAAACAGTTCTTTGGAGTGAAACCAATCTGTGTTGTCAGGATATCAGCAGTTCAGTACGCAAGAAACAGCAGTGGCAGCTCAATCTACTTGCAAACACTATTCATGAATCAACATTGGCACTTAAATGGAGAAGAAGCCCCAAGGCTCTGTCAATCAGCCCGAGTCGGCCAAAGTGGTAAGAAGTAGCCGGAAAGACCACCAAAAGTTCTCTGGTGCATTTCTCTTTATAAAGTCACATTCCAGCAAAGAATGGCAAGGCAAACCAATAATAGACAGTGTCATCAGCAAAAATCAATGATCAGCAAAAGCCCAATGATGAGCAGCATAGAATAAGGCCTACCAATACCATATAGCATTGTCCATTGTCTGTTGGGTGATATTCATACCCTTTCCAAACATCATGAGTTCTCTTGAGTGCCACTCTAACAAATCATCACATGCACTTTCCCCAGTGTTTCCAGAAAAATACCAAGTGTCTGTTCTCATCAAAACTTCTTCCCATGTGTCTGCTTCAGCAAAAACATCCTCTCATAAAACAGTTTACAGAAAAACATCATCTGACACAACTGAGTCTCCAAAGAAAACAGAAATTTTCACTTCAGGCAGCAGAAGCAAAAATAATGAAGTACAACACATAGATAAAGCATATAAAACTAACTCAAAGTCGATGATAAGGTTAAATGTAAAATGTAAAATTTGAAGATATTTAGAGAAAAGTAAATACATATATGAAATATTCCAGATATGGGCTTAGACTTAGCATAAAAATTGTTGATATTCATCAAAACCGCAAACGTGTTCTTTCAAAGACTCTGAAATGAATTTGTTTTGATATTTTTCTTTTATCTTAAGAGAAAGAGAGAGGGAGAATAAACACGAAGTTGGGTAGGTAGCAAGGTGGGGATGATCTGAGGGGGATTGGAGGATAATATAATGAAAATATGCAGTATGAAAAATTAATAAAAATAAGTTAATTTAATAATAAAATAAAATTCTACTTTGTGGTTGAATTAGGGAAAGGCTGGAAGAAATTGAGGAGAAGGGTGACCCCATAGGAAACAAGCAGTCTTGATAAACCTGGACCCCTGAGATCTCTCAGGCAATGAGACACCAGCCAAGCAGCATACACTAGCTGGTCTGAGGCCCCTGACACATACAGCAGAGTACTGGCTGGTCTGGCCTCAGTAAGAGATAAGTACTTAACCCTGGAGAGACTTGAGGTCCCAGGAAATGGGGAGGCCTGGCAGAGTGTGAGAGGGTGTGGAGGGTGGAGACATCCTCTTGGAGATAGGGGAGGGGAGAATGGGAGGAGGTTGGAGGGCAGAACAGGAAGGGGATAATGGCTGGACTGTAAAAAAGATTAAAGATTAAAAAAAGGTATTGGAGAGATAAACAGCCAATATTTCTCTAAAGGTGATGAGTAGAACCATGATTTTGTTTCTTAGTTATTCTACTTAATATATTTCTTCATATTTTTTTTAAAAAAACACTATAAAAAGGAAAGGAGCAGAATGAAAAATATTTGCAACCCACATATCAAAAATGCTTATCGTCTAGAATGTTAAGCACTCTTATAACTCCATAGCAATAAAGCAAGCATTTATTCATGTGGAAAATAGGCAAAAGGCAAGAGATGCTTTAATGAAAGTGTTATGAAGTCAGGGGAAAAAAGCAAGTGGAAAGCTCTCTGTGCTATTAGGCGATGCAAATCAAAGCTGTAATCATATCTTTGCATTGTTGTCTCCTACCTGAATTTGAACATACAGCTCTCAAGTGGTAGCAGTGTTGATCACGACTGAATTTTTAGCTAATCTTTGGGGCCACTGCTTCTTCTACCCAGAACTTCAACCTCTGTTAAGCAACCCATTCTCTGTTTTTATTTTTGCCCTCAATTATTTAATTGTACTTGTATTTTGATTATTTCTATTGGGAGAGCCATTTTACATGTTTCTTGGAAACACTAAGAGAATTATGATTTATAGCCTATACATAATAATGAAATCAGTATAATCAACCCTTCCACATTCCCTTAAACCATAATAATTTCTATGTATAGTAGTGAGTTGGGATTTCAGATTCTTCTGGTTATTTTGAAACTTCTCGCATGTTGCAATAACCAACAGTTTTCCTACTATGCTACAGAGAACCAGAAGCAGTTCAGCCCCTGTTCCAGAGTCACTTATCTGGCCTGCCCCACTTTTTCTATTCCTCAATGGCCACAAAAGATAAGAGCTATTATGGTTATAATTTTTGTGTCTGGCTTATTTTCCTTCCCATAAAGACCTAAAATTCCACCCACACTGCAGTAAATGAGAGAATTTTACTCTGTCTTATTGATGACATGTGACAAAGTCTATTCTACATGAAATGAACCTTCACCCTCTGTGGCGCAAAAGTTATACTTTGCCCAAAATGCCTTTTTGGCAGTAATTTCACTGTGCTACTCTTAGGAAGAGGTGGACTGGAACCCTGGTAGACAGCACTCCAAAGACTCTAAATCTCCTAACCTGAGGTTGAAGAGTGTCTGTGAATCAAAGCTTCTTAGACTTTTGCTTTGCTACTGGTCAAATACCAGTCTTAAGATGACACTGTTAACAGTTGTGTCCTACTTTACTGTATCCTTTTGAGTGAGAGAGGATTTGTTGAACTCTGTATTCTATCAAAGCCCAAACAAAAACTGTGAAGCAGGATTTTCATAATAAGCTATATTTAAAACTTTTGGAAGTAAGCAAAAGACATCTCATGAAAATGAGACAGGAAATGAAAAGACTCTCATAGTTAATATGTAACTCAAGGAAATATCTTTGCCAATAGAGATAGATTATTTAGAATGCAAGGGAAAAAACTCCTGGAAACAGAATTGTATTTCTTTCTTGTTGGGTTAAACCTAAGTTGGAGAGATCAAACAATGCCCACTACAGTCTTCAGTCTTCCGAATTATTGTTTATCTTAGTTAATGACCATGACCACAGCAACTCTTATAAAGAAAAGCATTTAATTGGGGCTTGCATTTAACTGGGGCAAGAAGGCAGACACAGTGCTAAAGAAGTAGATGAGAGTGCTGCATCCAGATCTGCAAGCTTGCAATGGGTTTTTTGAAACCTCAAAGCCCATGCCCAACTGCAACATACTTCTTCCAACAGGGCCACACCTACTCCAACAAGGACACACCTTCTAATCTTTTCAAATAGTGCCACTCCCTTGTGACTAGTATAAAAGTATTCAAATGAACCTATGGGAGTCATTCTTATTCAAAACACCACATTGTTCTTGGGAGTTTTAATTGCTGATGGGCACACCTGACCTCTAGTGCTGTCCACATGAAGTTTTTATTTAGCTGTTTACATTCCCCTTTCTGATACCATGAGTCATCATCTCCTAGTTCTGAAGCCATCTCCTCCAATCAATCTAGCACATGATGTTCTTTTTCAGCAGCCTCTAAAAATGACAAAATTATTTGCATAGTTGGCAGCTTGAGCAAAGGGACTTAGTTTTATAAAGATACTTAATTTCACTCTACTAAAGCAGCCTTCCATGAAGCAAGATAAAAACCATTTTTAATCTCTAATTGATTCAAATACTTTTTTTTTGTCTTTTAGGAGTTTATATTAAATTACCAGAGTTACTTTTTAACAGTGCTGCAGTCTAGAACTTACATCATGATTTCTGCTAAAGTGACTGAATGAAAAAAGAGTACTTGCTAGGAAATACATGAAACATTCATCATTTAAAACTTTCCATCTGGCTCGTATCCCCACTTCAATTCTCCCTTTCCTCAGTTAGAAACTTGCCTGCAAAAACTGGAAGATGAAAATTCATGACACTGAAAAAGAAAAGTAGCAGACTACTTCTAGGATTTGGGATGAATTTATACCATTTCAAAAGCATATGGAGTTGAGTTAGAGCACACAGGTAACAGCTGATCTTATTAAAGCCTTCCTGCCTGAATGACTTTAAGTATTTTGTTTTCTCATTTGGTTCAGAGACTTTAAGAATGCAATGTTTATTAGAATCTTAGGCAGTTGCACAGGTACAATGTATATATGCATTTCTAGGAATAGTTTTATTGCAGCTTATCTTTAAAGTCAATCCTGGATTTTCACAAGGGGACAGAATGAAAATACTAATGCAAACAAGGCAGGAATAGGAAGAAGGAAACCCTGGCCGAAATTGCTTTGAAGTTACTGGATTCAGAGGCTAAAAATGCTGGCTTGCACACAACCCACCAGATCAGAAAGCATAAGAAAGAAATTAAAAGGGAGTAGAAAATCTAGTAAAACAGTATGTGCATGAATTCAAAAATTAAAGTGGGTACATGTGTCAATAGCTCTTGTGCCCATTTTTCAGTTTGCAGATTTTTAAGGATGAATATAGGACCCTGATTAGAGGTGATCCTATGGATGAGACTGATCACAGAGGAAGAACCTAAACTAAATTAGCTAAAGAACAAGGTGCAGGGTGGAGACAGAGGAAACCAAAGAAAGTGTTTTCTGTTGAATGTGCTTAATTGCAACCCTCATTGAATCATCATACCTGAGAAGGTCGTTGTAAACTGTTCCCCATCCCAAAGCAAGTTTCTCTTAAAATTAATTTTTGTTTTTAATTATGTCTCTGTGTAAGCATGTTTACATGAGTTCCCATAATCAAAATGGTTTTTCACAACCATCTGTAATTCTAGTCCTAGGGCACCCTATACCCTTTTCTGGCTTCTATAGGTACCAGGAACACACATCGTGCATAGACATATACGTGGATATATGTGGTGCATACCCATATATATAAAATAAGCTAACTAATTGCCTACAATTTAAGTCATATTGTAGTGAACTGTTGAGTTTTTTTGTGAGTATAGACTGTTCATTATTTCATATATATAATTTATATATAAAATTTATATATTACTTATATATAAAATTATTATATTGTTTATATATATACATATAAATTCATTGTATATATATGAACTTAACTTTAGCTTACAGAATATTTAACCTCAAAGAGACATTTTAACCATCAGGCAGCATAACAACCAAGACACACCTGCAGTTTTACTTGGTTACCTCATATGTAAATCTTTGCCTACTGGATCTTAGATACAAAGTAGTGCTATAGTTAGCAGCTAAGCTATTCCACTGAGATGTACAATTTAGGTTTCTTATTGCTATACAACTATTCCCAGTCACAGCAAAAACACTTCCAAATGCAATTTTGCACTGATGTTTAGTCAAGAGAATTAACAGAAAAAGGAATTAAATTACAGAAGAACCCAATGATTAAAAAATATTATCTAAAAATACATGCTTAAGTAGGTTACAGTGTAAACATGGCTCACTTTCACTCAACACTTATCACAGAGGGAGACAAATGACTTGTAGGCATGATAAATGTATCTGTGATTGGACCAATTGGAATTACATGGTCTGAAGTACTATAGATTTATCAGTCTTGCTCAATTGTTTCCAGAAAAGTGATTCAATAATGTTGTCCATGTATCCAGTGAAGGGTGGCATAAAATTAGATTGTGTGTAACTCCAGGCAATTGGTCTTTGTCCAGATGCATTTTTCTATCTTATGATAGTTTTTTTTTCATAAAACTTAGAACTCATTGCGACAAGTCACAGCCCATTAGCCATCTGTTTCTCTACCACATACCTTTGTTTTATGGTGTAAGGATTTAATTTCCATGACATTTATCTAAAAGATATTTTAAAGATGCTAAGAAATAATGGCAACTATAGTCATATAAGTACCACATGCTAAATAATTGTACCACTAGATTTCTCTTAGCAAAGACTATCAGTATTTCATATTAAAGTAGTATTTTGGTGTATATTTAAGGATATAGTGATTGAAAAAAATGGATGCTGATATGATATAAAGAAGCAAACCAAAACCTACAAAATGGCTTCCAAATACTTAATGCATTCACCTTGCTTTGTAGCATGCATGACAACCAGTAGAGATTAATGGTGATTCCATAAAAATATTCTGACAGTTAGTGACACAGGCTGTGTCTACTCTCAGATTACAATAGTGATCACAAGATTTATTGCCTCCTCCATCATAAACTCAGGGCAACAAAGTTTAAAGACAAGACAGAATTCTTTCAAGATTTTGGTTAGTGGTTGATGCAGTTAAGGCTCATCTTCAATGTCTGTCTTCCTTCTGGAAACTGTCTTATTGCTGGCTGTGTGTCACCACTTCCTCTTAGTATTCCCCTAGCCCACTGAATACAATGTCTGTATTCATTTTACATAAATAAAATTTTCAACTTAATAAACACATCTTCAGTATCATAGATAGTTTCAAAATACAAATATTACAAGGGAGGAAATATATTTCCTGAAAGTACCATGGCTCTGTAACAGAAATATTTGTCCTTAATAATTTATTTGATAGAACTTTTTAGAGAAATATTCTAAACATTTTTCCTTATAAATGTTGTCACAGCAAACACACATTTAGATGGGATACTGTGTGAGATTTTGACACAGAAGTTCCATGTATAACTATCTGATTAGGATAGTGGCCTATCTTCAGCAGTAGAGTTATTCTATTCCTGATAAGAATACTTAAAATCTATTTTCATAGTTTAAGAAGGTGGCAGACTGAAGACATTGTGAGTAAGCCCATGAGTGGGGAGGGGGGAGGAAATAAAAGATAAAAAAGCAGCTGTCTTAGTTTGCTTTTCATTGCTGTGATAAACAACCTGACTCAAAGCAACCCAGATGAGGGAAGGGCTTATTTGGTTTGAAGGGCATGGTTGGTCAGTCATCAAGGGAAGCAATACAGGAACACAAGTAAGACCCCAGAGGCAGGAATTTTAGCAGAGGGTCTAGAGGAATGCTGCTTACTCGCTTGCTTTTTCAGGCAATCCAGGGACCATTTGCCCAGGAATGGCATGGGTGTAGTGATCTAGGCATTCCCACATTAATCACTAATCAAGAAAATATCCCAGAGTTATGCCCATAGACTAGTCTGATGGAAGCAGTTCTTCAAAAGAGGTTTCCTCTTTCCAAATGATTCTAGTTACTGTCAGGTTGACAAAATTTAGCTAGTATAGCCATTAGTAGAGAACTTGAAGATAAAACAACAAAAAAAGACAGAGATAAGACACACACACACACACACACACACACACACACACACACACACACACACTCCTTTCCATTCCTGTCTCTTTTACTTCTCTTTCTTACTCTATCCCTTCTTTCTCTCTTCCCTATCTCCCATTCACTTTACTATACAAGTGTCTAGGTAAAATTTCTTCCACAAAGAAAGGAACAACTACCTGGCCATGCTAAGTAGCATGTTCTGACCTCAGCCTGTCAGAAAAAGGACCAGAAATACCAGGTACAGCTAACAGAGCATACAGATGGGTGATGTTGCCTGAAACTCAAATTAGAGGCAGGATCCAGCAGCCATGGAACAGCAGACATCATCTCAAAATAGTAAAAGAATCTGTAACTGAAATAATTCCAGTACCCGTAGTCTTCTTCCTTGCCACTAGGCAGAGGATCAAGTGGTCAAATTGCTGAAATGTGGGAATGTTGGAAGATATTGGAAAAGGCTGATCCCAGTCTGTTGGGACAGAACAGGAGAGGAAACTCTTATCCTTCACAGACACTTCTCTGGATGATGGACAGATACCCTTGAGTTCCTAGACTATGGAAAAGTATCTTGACTAGACACACAGGTTACATAGTACGTACTGGCAGCAGTAGACACATAGGTTACATAGTACGTACTGGCAGCAATAGACACATAGGTTACATAGTACGTACTGGCAGCAGTAGACACACAGGTTACATAGTACGTACTGGCAGCAGTAGACACACAGGTTACATAAAATGTTCTGGCAGCAGTACAAGTGTGGTAAAGGAGACTGAAAGCAGATTCTCAACACTGCTCACCTTGGTTTTGTCAGAAAGTAGCTCTTTAGATTTAAAGGTTGCAACAAAAGTTGGTTCAGTATCTTAACAGATAGAACTAACATACCAGGATAAAGTCCTTTCCCATCAGGAAAAAATATTGACTGGATATGATATCATTTACCTCATTATATTGTTTCTCTCTCTCTCTCTCTCTCTCTCTCTCTCTCTCTCTCTCTCTCCCCCCCCCCCCCTCTCTCACACACACACTCCTTTCCATTCCTGTCTCTTTTACTCCTCTTTCTTACTCTATCCCTTCTTTCTCTCTTTCCTATCCCCCATTCACTTTACTATTCAAGTGTCTATAGACTTTTCCACATGCTCCACATTCTAGCATCTCTGTCTTTAAACCATATAAAGATATAAATTAAGAGTAGCGACTGCTCCACCTGGGAATCCTTCCCATATTCAATCATCAAATACAGACACTATTGTGGATATCAGCAGGTGCTGGTTGACAGGAGCCTGGTATAGCTGTCTCCTGAGAGGCTCTGACAGTATCCGATTAATACAGAAGTAGAGGCTCACAGCCATCCATTGGACTGCGTACAAGGTCCCCAATGAAGGAGCTAGAGAAAGGACCCAAGGAGCTGTAGGGCTTGCAGCCCCTTAGGACGAACAACAATATGAACTAACTAGTACCCTCAGAGCTCCCAGGAACTAAAACTCCAACCAAAGAGCACACATGGTAGGACTAATGGCTCCAGCAGCATGTGTATAGCAGAGGATGGCCAAGTTGGTCATCAATGGGAGGAGAGGACTGTGGCCCTGTGAAGTTTCTATGCCCCAGTGTAGGGGAATGCCAGGGCCAGGAAATGGGAGAGGGCGGGTTGGTGAGCAGGGGGAGGGGGGAGGGAACAGGAGATTGTTTTAGTTTTTTTTTTTTTTTTCTTATTTTATTTTATTTTTATTTTGGATGGGAACCTGGGAAAGGAGATATTGTAAATAAAGGAAACATCTAATAAAAAGAAAAAGAGTAGTGACTCCGCTTCCAGCTGACACTGGGAATGCTGTTAAGCTACTGTAAAGGGCTTCTACTGCACTGGGCTTCTCCACTGAATATGAATCCACATGAAGCCAATTGGCCAGGAAAAGCACAGAAAGTAAAACAGAGAAATCAAAACAGTGGATAAGTGAGGTATTGCGTTTGGCCTGGCCCTGGGGTGTGAGAACACAGCTTCGGCAGTGAAACAGGAGATGCTAGATGCATTTACCCTAGCTATTAGGTGCTGGGCTTGTGGGAACTGTCAGTGCACCACTCTGGGGTGGGAGAACACAGCTTGGGCTGGGGACCTTAGCCAGAGTGAGGCTGAGGTCAAAGGTGTAGTTCCCTGACTCTAGGACATCCAGTTGCCTCTTGAAACTGCATAGAGTATGGATGAAGGGGGCTCATGGATCTGTGAGGAGGAGCCCCAGGCTCAGAGTTTCCAAATTCCTGGACTTCCAGACTCCACTGAAAGTTGCAGGGAGTTGGGAATGGAGGGGGCCTGAGGGCTGAGGACTGCAAGGCTGGGATGGGGGAAGGGGAACTCTGGTTCAACTCAGTGGCAGAGAGTCCAGGAACAACCTTCTGCAGGAGACTTGGGCAGCTCTGCTCTGTAGTTGAAAGATTTCTCCATGTTCCCCATGGCAATTCTTGATGAAAGAGACAGTTCATGCTTATTCATCCAGTTTACTGACTGTTAATCATGGAAAATGGGTACATATCACCTTCTCAGGGTCGGCCAGAGATTAAATACCTTTTGCAGGAAGGAATGTCTAGGAAGAGAAGCCTATTGGCTAACTCCTCAAAGCCTCCAGACACCTCATCAGCATGGCGAACTTTGTTTTGGGCTATGTGACCATTGGTCATGTCCCTTTGTGGGGAGTGTGGTTACATGTTCTGGGTCAGGAATCTTGGTAGGGAACAGGGAGATGCATACCATCCTCACATTGGTACATGGGTGCCAGGTCTATAAACCCACTCAACCTTACCAAGTTTTCTGTCATGGTCCACTGTCCCACACAGCTAAGGAGAGCATCTTACAATCTTGAGAATATATCTACCTCAACAGACCCAAAAAGCACAACAGATACAATAAGAAGCTCTAGGCTCTGGGCTGTATTCTGACACCAATACATGATGACACTAACAGAGTACTGGAAAGTACAGATGACGGAATAGCTGCAATGCCATAAAACATCTCAGAAACACTTTTGGAAAGAGCCATGACTACAAAGAAGACTCATTAAGAAGCCTAGAGAACAGGGTTTCTAAATCATTTTTTAGATTTATACAGAAAGTTACACAAGTAGATGAAAGATTTGTAACTTGGAAGACAGATTTTAAAACACAGAGGAACAATTCCCAAAAGTAATTGAGATACTATAAAATAAACCAAATAAAAATTCTGGAAACAAAATAATTTATAAAATGAAAGAGAAAGCATCATCAAAAGAGCAAGGCAAGGCTAAAGAATAAATATCAGAGTAAGAAGACAATGAATGACAATGCATGCAAATTACAGTGTATGCAAAGAAAAATAACGGACATACCGAAGCTTCCAAGAAATTTTGGAGACATCCAGTGGATCTTAATTTTGAACCTCAGTTTTAACTTTCTTACTCACAGTACAACATTCCATGTTCTCATTATTCATTCATAAGTTAATGGACATCCCAGCTGTTCCCATTCTCTGGTGACTGTGAACAGACCAGCAGTGAACAGGAATGAACAGCTATGTCTGTAGTGGGATATGGAATCCTTTGGGCATGTACCCAAATGGTATCGCTGGATCATCCGTTGATGTATTCTCAGCTTTTGGAGGGACATCCACTCTGATTTGCATCCTGTCTGTATGAGTTTGTGCCCCCATGAGCAGTGACTATGTGTTCTTCTGTCCTCACATCCAGGCCAACATATGTGGCCTTATTTTAATTTCATTTACTCTGGGTTACTGGTCATGAAATCTCAGAGCAGTTTTGTTCTGTACTCTCTCCCTTCATGGCTAAGGACGTTAATCATTTTTTTTTTTTTTAAAGAAAACTCTCAGACACTAGTATTTCTTTCTCTTTTTGTTTCTTTTCTTTCTTTTCTTTTCATTTTTTAGAAATTGCTGCTTATTTCCATGTTTTACTTTTAAAGTGGGTTGATTTGTTTTCCCATGTGTAGGCTGCCTAGTGACTGAAGTAATAGTGTTCTTTTTGTGCAGGAAGTTTTGTTTCATGAGGTCCAATTTGTTGTTTGTCTTAATCCTTATGCTAATGGCATACTGTTCAGAAAGTTCTTTCCTGTGCAAATAGTTCCAGTCTATTTCCTACTTTGTCCTCTGTTGCGGACAATATATTATGTCTTATGACAATGCCCTTGATGTCTTTGGAGTTGAATTTTATATAGAGTGACAAAGAAAGATTGAGTTTCATATTTCTAGATATACTATCCAATATGACAAACACAATATTATGAAAATGCTGAGTTTTTTCCAATGCATAGTTAGCATCATTGTGAAAAATCAGTTGGCTCCAGGGATCTTTAATTATATTCTATTGATTAATGAATACTGTCCTTATCAGAGTACCATGCTGTTTTAATTACTATAGCTCTATAGTACAGCTTGAAATTTAGGTTGATAATCTTGTGGACTTGTTCATTTGTTCATTTTGAGGATTGTTTAACTATCATGGGTCTTTTGTATTTCCATGTGAAAATTAATATTTTTCTTTTACTTTCTGTAAAGAATTTCATTAGACTTTGAATGGAAATTGTGTTGAATCTTTAGATTGCTTTTGGCAGGATGGATGCTTCTCCAATCTATAACTATAGGAAGTTTTCCCTTCTCTCTCTCCCTCCCTCTCTCTCTGTCTCTCTGTCTGTCTCTGTCTGTCTCTGTCTCTCTGTCTCTGTCTTTCTCTCTGTGTCTCTGTCTCTGTCTCTGTCTCTGTCTCTGTCTCTGTCTCTGTCTCTCTCTCTCTCTCTCTCTCTCTCTCTCTCTCTCTCTCTCTCTCT